>OV651814.1:38657555-38682980 GCA_927349885.1 Psylliodes chrysocephalus
TGAGATGAAGGTCACTATTTTCACATATAACAGCTCCCCTTTTTAGTAAAAAGTTGGTGGGATGCAACAACCTTTTTTAGGCCTCTAGTGGGATGTCCTCCTCAATGGTTTCGTCGGGGTTGATGCTTGGTCTTCTCCGTGGGAACATGCCTTGAAGTCTTCGTTGGATGGTGTTCTTACTGCGTAACTCAGGTGGTGGTGGTGGATCGTCAAGAGAAGAAGCTATAGCTATTCTGGTTGGTCTTCTACGTCGACATTTGCAAAATATGTACAAAAGAACTAAAGTAATGACTAAAGTAATGGTAAAAATCGTGAACCATGACATATGTTTATTAATAAAAGGTTCGTTGATTAATTGATCTAATTGATCAGAATATTGATCAAGTTTATGTTTAGCTATGTTAAGGTCTTCCGTGTCAATCTTATTTAATCTTAATGGTTTTAAATCGGGAACGTGGATTTTTCCGATAATTTGATCACAACATCTGTATGGAATATGGATTGGATGGCTTCTATACGTAATATTTTGATAATTGTCATGGAGGTATTTAGCATGTACTCTTGTGGTTCCGATGAAGGCATTACACTCGGGTTGGAGTTTTAACAACGAATTTGTGTTGATGATTTTCGTTGTAGCTTCTCTATTTGTACATTTTATTGTGACTGGAAGTGGATCTGACATAGCTATGAGCCAAAAGTTTTGATCTATTTCTTGAACATTATAGTCTTTGGCATAAAGTAAAGATATTTGACAAGTTCTTGGTAAATGATTACTTTGTTTTAATAACTGAGCCTCACAGGCAGCATCGCTGTCGATTGGATATGGAAGAATATCTGAGCATATTTTTAGCTTGGACCCAAGTGATTTGCAGCTCTCTAAATTCCGGGGTAGGATATAGAGCATTGAATCATCGTCGCGCGCAATATATTTTTGTGTTGTTGGTAGAATATGATGAAATCCTGTTCGATTATCAAGTATAGGGATTGGATATAGGTGATAAAGGGTATAAATTTCAGGATCAACTAATGGTATCTTAAGGGTAAATACTATTCTTAATTCTGATTGATATGCTTCTAATTCGATTATGTCGAGATATCGAGCAATATTTGAAGAATAAATCGGTAAAGGTAAATTGTTTTTTCGAAGTGATTGTGAAATTTGCTGTAAAGAGTTAACCAAATCTAAAGGTGTGATAATTGAACTATGCAGGATTTTCAATCGTGCAAATACTATAGCATTTAAAACATCGTTAAGGTAATTTTCTAAATAAACAAAGCTTTCCATTAGAGATTCACATAAATCTATGACTCTGATTTGAGATTGGTAAAAAGCGATATCGTCTGTTATGTCTAAAATTGATTTCTTAATTTCTTCAATGTCTTTATTAAAAGTTTCTTCGTCTATTTGTAGTTTTTGTATTGTTGTATTAAAAGTTTTAATTACCGAAGTTGTGACAGATATTTGATTTTTGAGTAAATTTTCAATTTGGTGTTCATCTTGATTAATTTTGTTGATACAGTCATTAAAATATTCGCCGTCGGAGGCGTCTAAGTTACCGGTTATTGATTTCCATACTGTACCAATTCCGTTAAATATTCCGCGTTTTTGCCTAACATAATCTTTCGTATCTGCAAATATTTCCTCGTATTTCAGATTTACTGAGTCAGAAATTTGTTGTAGGAGGCTAACATGTGTTTGAATTTCGGCCTTGAATGCGAGCATTCTCGGTGTTCCCGTATCTATTAAGTTGTCTAATAATTTGTCTAGAATTTCATCATTGTTTACGATAGCGTCTTTTATAGGACCGAGTTCTTTATAAACAAGAAGGGTCCACTTTTCATTTGATATTTTAATGTTACTTTCTTCATGAAAAAATATTCCGATAGTGTTATTTATCGGAGTTATTGAAAATTGGGATGCGGCGACAGAAAACAGCCAAAACAATCTGGAAATAAAAATAAATGCTATTCATGATAGGGTTTAAGTCTGTCATAATTTACTTTAGTGGTTTGATTCGTATCGGGGTTTAATAAAATAGCGGAGTTGTTTCTAAGAATTTTTATAATTTCGAAAGGCCCATTGAATTTATTTCCGGCTTTACTTGAAATTTGAGATTCTTTAACATACACTTTATCATTGACTTTATAGTCCGGGGGATCATGTGATATGTTTTTATCAAATCTAATTTTTGCTTTTTCTTTTTGTTGTTCAGTTCTTCCTCGAGCTAATTTGTAATAGTATTCCATTCTGTTACTAAGGTCCCTAACATATTTGGATATTAGATTCTTGTGATTGTAAATAGTCTCTGGTGGCCTATTAGATGTATGCCCAAAAATCAGTTCATACGGTGTAAAACCATGGGTTTTATTTTTCGTATTATTATAACAAATGGTAGCATAGGGTAGTACATTAAAAGGGTGTTCATTAGGGTTTTCAGCTTGGTTAGACCTGATCATTTCGGAAAGCGTAGCATGAAATCTTTCTATAGATCCATTCGATTGGGGATGATTTACACTAGAAAAGGTGAGTTTAATGTCATAAAGTTCGCAGAGATCTTTTAGTAAAGTATTATCGAATTCGCGGCCATAGTCACAATGAATCCTTAGAGGGGTTCCATAATGCTGGAAAAATACTAGAAGGGTGTTTACTACAGTTGATGCTTTCTTATCTGTCAAAGGGTAGGCTTGCGTAAATTTTGTAAGTTCGTCCCTGATAGTAAGGGCATAATTTCTAGTTGGGTATTCAAATATATCAATATTAATTCTCTCAAAGGGAGTTTTCGGGGTTTCAGTTATTACTAAATTATTGCTAAGATTTTTACGGCATATTTTTACCTTTTGACATATCTCACAAGTTTTAATTAATTTTTCAACGTCTTTTGTTAAATTAGGCCAATTATATTTTTCTTTGATGCGTCTAATGGTTTCATTTATTCCTCTATGTAAATTACTTTTTCCGTTATGATATTGATCTAAGATTATGGGTATTTCATCTTCAGTAGGTGTTTTGGTTATATTTTGACATATTTTTAATTTTATTTCTATGTCGGCGAATACGAACGAAAATATTTCAAGGATTGGCAATTCTAGAATATTTTCTACGCAATAAGTTTTGGAAATATTTAATTTGTTTTGTTCTTTGTATAAGACGTAAAACAAATGTTCGACTACTATTTCGGGGTCGAAAGGTAAACAAATGATCAGGTATTGACGGTCTTTAATAGTTTTACTAGATAATATATTGATTTTTGAACTAGAGAAATCATAATTTTCTTCAAAAATATCGTCTATAATTTTCTCGTGAAGTTCTTCTAGTTTGTTTTGCCAAAAGAAAGTGACAATCGTTTTATGACTTTTGTCTAGTAATTGTGAACTGGAAATGTCAATTTTTGAATAATCGATAATAGATTTAGTTTTATATAAATTAACGAATTTATTAAATTCCTCTGTTAAAATTGTATCGTCAACTTCAGTATCTTCATTAGTATCAGATTGAGGTTGATCTTCATCTTCGTCTTCGTTAGAAGCGAAAATCGAGAATTTTGAATTAAAGTTAGCGCATTGCTGAAAATAGTTAATTTTGATTCTAGATAGAGCATCCGCGTTTTTATTAATTTTCCCGGGTTTATGCTCTATTTTGTAATTGTATTCTTCGAGTTTAAGGCGCCATCTTGCCAATCTACTTCCGGGGTCTTTAATTGAAAAGAGCCACGTCAGTGGGCGATGATCTGTTATCAGTGTGAATTTCCGACCAAATAAATAAGGTCGAAAATGTTTTACAGCCCAGACTATTGCGAGTAGTTCTCTCTCAATAGTGGAGTATTTGGTTTCAGCACTGCAAAGGGTTCGAGACGCAAAAGCTATTGGAAGGTCTTTTCCTACGGGTCCTTGTGAAAGGACTGCTCCTATTGCGAAAGCACTAGCGTCCGTAGTAAGTATAAAAGGTTCCTCAAAGTTTGGGTAAATAAGAATGGGATCTGATATCAGTATTTGTTTTAATTCATTAAAAGAAGAATCGCATTCTGAATCGAAAATGAAAGGAATGTCCTTTTGTAACAATTTAGTAAGTGGTTTCGATATCTTAGCAAAATTAGGGATAAATCGACGGTAATAGCCCGCTAAACCTAGAAAGGATTTAATATCCTTGGGGTTATTCGGCTTGGGAAAGTTTTGTATACAAGCGATTTTTGATGGGTTTGGTTTTACGCCATCTTGAGTGACAAGATGACCTAAATATGCGACTTCCTTTCGGAGGAATTCGCACTTGTCTGGTTGTATTTTAAGATTTGCTTTTCGCAAGCGCTTAAATACTTCTGATAGACGATCTATATGTTCATGTATTGTTGCAGAATAAACGATTATATCGTCCATGTATACTAGGCAGCGTTCATTTTGTATTCCCAAAAGAATATTGTCCATGACGCGCTGGAAGGTGGAGGGAGCATTTTTTAACCCGAAAGGCATTCGTACAAATTGGTAATGCCCATTTTCCACGGAAAATGCAGTTTTCGGTATGTCTTTAGGTTCGATCTCAATTTGGTGGAAACCAGAAGCGAGATCCAATGTCGTAAAATACTGACACTTGCCTAATTGATCTAAGAGGTCAGAGATATTAGGAAGTGGGTATTTGTCATCTACTGAAAGTTCGTTTAATTTTCTGTAGTCGATAACTACGCGCCACTTCGGTTTACCCGAAGCGTCGAGTTTCTTGGGTACAACCCATACAGGAGAGGACCAGGGAGAAACCGAAGGTTGTATAATACCTTGGTCTAGCATTTTGTTTATTTGAGTTTTTACCTCTTCTTTATGTACCTGCGGGTATCTATAAGATTTAGTAAAAACTGGTCTGGCATTATTGGTTTCGATTGAGTGTTTTATTTCATTAGTAAAAGTTAATTTGTCACCTTCTAAATAAAATATGTCTGCGTACTCCAGACAAAGGTTTGTAATTAATTCTTTTTCTTCAAAATTTAAGTGTTCTGTTCTTAAAAGACTGTTAATTATTTGTATTCTATCAATAATTTCGGTTTGGGGGTTATCAGAAACATTTACATTTAAAACGGGTTCATCATATACTAAATAAGGGTCGATTAAAATATTTGAAAATTCAACCACTTTAGACATCGCATTAGGGTTTATAATAGATGAGAAAAATTCGCCTTTCTCGTTTACGTGAACGAGAGCGTGAGGAAGTTTAACTCTGTCTATTTCCTGAGCTACCAGTATAGCATCAGTGTTTGACAAATCGCACTTTAATTTAAAAATTTGTTCAGTTCGGCCTTCGATTGAAATTTTATTAGAGTGACTATTCTTTTGATTTTTGTTAATGTTATTAGGGTTTATTTTAATATCTGCCCCTACTTTATACATTGGAATTGTTTTAAAATTGGTTATTAATTGTTTTGATTGTAAATCGATTATACATTCATAATGTTCTAAGAAATCAAGACCTAAAATACCGTCAAAATCGATATCTAGATTGTAAATATAAACTTTGTGTGGATTATCGATCGTAAATGGAATTAAAGTTGACTCTCTAATTGAAAGCTTTTGATCTGTTATTCCCTGTATTATTACTTTTTCAGGGGATCTTCTATTAAATTTTTTTACTGTGTTTTCTTTAAAAATTGAAATACCTGCACCTGTGTCTATAAGAAGGTTAAAAGTATTGGTAGCATCTTTAATGTAATAGAGATTTTTAGAATTTACTGTTAATAAAGGACTTAAAGGAAAGCTTGCTCTGGAAAGCTCAGATTCTGAACCGTATCGTCCAGATTCATTGTTTGAATTGATTTCTGGATTTCCGAAGTAGAATTCTCTACTTGTTTCGGACTGTTCGGAGGGTGGTTTTGATGGGGAAGCGAGTGAAAATTTTGATATTCTTGAACATCAATAGGTTCGAAAGAATTAATGGGATTTTGATTATTATTAATAAAATAATCTTGATTTTCCTGACTATTATCATCATAGAAGTTTTCGTAGTATTGGGGATTTTCGTATGATTGGTCATCAAAAGCTACTAAATGAGCTCTTTCTTCATCAAAGGAATAATCTTGGTATTCTTCGTTATAATATGAGTTTTGGTAATACGAGGGGTCTTCGAAAAATTGATTATCAAAGTTTACATGATGGGCTCTTTGTTGATTAGATGAATAATTGGGGTTTTTGTGTATTACAGACGGGCGAAATTGCATTTGGTTTTGATTTAGGGTATTCTGAGGTCGTTGCTGATTTGACTGGAAATTATCATTTCTAGCTTGCTGGGAGGGGCCAGGCATTTGATTCTGATATGCTGGTCTCGAAAAATGTTGATTATTATTTTGTGAATAATAGGGACGTTGCGTTTGCTGTGAACGACATTCATTTGAAGTGTGGCCAAGGCGACCACAATTAAAACATTTTGGGATTTGATGAGTGGGTTTCCTCATTGGTTGAGGTGGCTGAGAAGGTTTTGAAGGACCGGGTTTATTTAATTTGTGCATTTCATAATAGGAAAGTTGCAATTCTCTTCGAATGCGAATATGAGCATCAATAAGATTTTCGGGGTTACATGCCCTGATTATTTGACCTAAACGAGGTTCTAAGCCAGTTAAAAGAGTATTGAGGGCCATTGTATCGATAAGAGCGCATTGCGCATTTTTTTGTTCTGGTGATAATTCACCAGACTTTTGAATACTTGCATGCATTTTTGCATTAAGGACTTGAAGACGGGCGAAAAAGGTAATTGCTGACTCGTTCGGCAATTGTTTAAGTCTTTGTAGGTCCTGTATCAAGGAAGTCAAATCACGTGAATCTCCAAAATGAAGGTTAAGGAGTTGTTTGATTTCATTGTACGTAGGGGGATTTCTGGAATTAATGAGCTGAGCAGCCCTACCTTTAAGTTTATTTTTTATATGAATTATTAAAAGATGTCTTTGATCTCTAGTAGCCATTCTAAATGCACAATCGCACGCATTTAAGAAAGTGCCTAATGAAATTTGATCACCTTCGAATTCAGGAACTATAGAAAATATTTCTGATAGTTTATATGGTTCAATATCAGGAAGTCCGGCAACATCACCTTCAGGTTGGGTTTGAGCCTGAGCTTGGGCTTGAGCCTGAGCTTGAGCTAGAGCGCGTGTTTCCGGCATTTTTACTCGATATATCGAACAAATAGATTATTTTAAATGGTAAATATTATTAAAACAATATCAATCTATTAAACAAATTATGCCGATTAACAGTATAATCGGATAAATAAAATTAAAAAAATAAAATAAAGTAACGAGATGATTCAATAGTTCTTACATTAGCCGGATCATTAGAGTTGTCTTGTTCTCCACAGTAGCTACCAGGGGCTTCACCAGGTGTTCCTTCCGTAGTTTTCTGTTGAGTGAGGACGCCTTCTGACACGACTAGTCGGGACTTCTTGGTTCTTTCTTCGTTGAGGGATTAGAATCCGCCGTCACCAGTGAGAATTTTCTTGTTCTGACGACGTTGACGAATCCTACTGACTGCGCCAAATGTTAAATCACTACTTTTTCAAACGACTTTTTAAAAAAGATTTATTTTTTATTGTTACAAATACATGAGTTTGTTTAAATCTAATTAACAACTAACTACTTTTCTATTTTACTCCTATTTATAGTCTCTGTCTATTTTGCATTGTAAGTGTTTTCTTTGTTCACTAGAACTTGCTGACACACGCGACCGTCCTTAATTGTGTTTCGTAACCTGATACGCGTGTGCAACGTTAATTGAGATGAAGGTCACTATTTTCACATATAACACATATTTTAAAAGTAGGACAATAAAACTAAAATGTAGAGTTTTATTCCTAATAAATATATTAAACCATATACCTAAGTAATGTAATGCTATTGTCATTTGACATCAAGTATAAATGACATTTTTCCGCATATTCGTACTTTTAAAAAATAGCCAATTAGAAACATTTTTAAATAAAAAAAAAAAAATAAATAAAAACTTTAGCAGACGAGTGTATTACATCTTAACTCGCCTATTCGGATTTTAGAAATTCGAATGAGCCAAAAAGTTGTTAGATTAAGAAAACGCGAAAAGAATCAAGGTTGTCCAAAGTTGTTGAAATTGATGGGCGAGTTTAAAATCAAATAAAACTTAAAAAAACGACTTTGTCATATAACATTTTTCAAATATTTGAACAGACCATTTTTCGAAAATACATTATTGAGGAATGGTAAAGTGTAGGTAATTTAAACAAAAAATATTCGGTGTCGCACCTGAATTTCAATTTATTTATTTTTATTTTATTTATTGACAACGGTGTCAGGTGCGACACCGAAACGTCAAATATAAAAAGCGTTTTGTATAAAAATAGTGGTTATATTCCCAATTAATTCTTTTTAATACATGAATTATTTATAATACACTATATAACAAAAGAAATGAGGAACTTATTTATAAGACAAATTACAAGCTACACGATTTAAGTATTCTATAGGGTCTTTAAGAGAAAACTGATTGATAATATTTTGTATTCTAATTTTTAATTGGAAGTACTTCGTTTTCTTCGGAACAGCGAGAGTTCCACATTAAAATTGAGAAATTCTCATTTCAGTTAAGGATTGCTCTCGTTGAATGGCGGTAATAAACTTCCATATTGTGGAATGGCCGGCAGAAAGTTGGCTTTCGAAGGCAAGATGCCAACCTCCAATGTGGTTGTTAGTCTTGGGTTGACCGTTTAAAACATTAACACGGTTCCACATTTCCCGCTCAAACAACGGTGACATTCGACGACCGCGACGAATCATCCCAATCCATGTTTCCTCAAAATTATCCAGAACCTCAGTAGCTTCTTCTGGAAAATCATCGCTTAATGCATTCAAAAATGGTTGCATGTATTTTGTAGATACGAAAGCTAATACAGCTAAAAGCTTCATGTGCTGTACAAAGTTTTTGTCGGAGTCATATCGCTGTTTGAATTTTTCTATAAATTGCCTGTGAAAAGTGAAAGAAACATCCTTGTACAGTTGCATTCGGAAATTTTTGATGTAACTTTCCCGTCATCGCTACTTTTTTTTTTTTTTTTCGATATATGGCCTAGGTGTATATACCTAATATGCCAGTCTCAAATTTGTGTTTAAATTCTTAATCATGTGTGTTCTGTAGTCTGAGAGCTGGTGCTAGATCTTTAAGGGCCGAAATTAACTTTATATGTCTTTTGATTTAAATTAACTTTATATGTCGTTTGATTTGTCAGGTAGAAGTGCATATACCAGTGGTATGGATTCCTCATTTATGAATGTATTGTTGTTAAATAGGTAATCCAGTGATCCATACATCATTGATTATAATGATATAGAATGTCAATTTGTTTTCTTTAGTAAGTAAGGTTAATATAAAACACATGGTGTAAGGTGTAATACCTAATAAAGAATTACTTGTACAATAAAGTATTAACAAGTAGTAAATATTTTATAAATTATTAAAACAACATATATGTATGGTGAAAAGCTGGTAAAAAAGCATTCTTAAAAGTACCATTCATGTATATGTAATCAGGTAGATACAACTCCTCTAGACTTTTCGGCCGTGTTCCATGTTTTCTTTCACTCTTTCCCTGCTTATTGTCCGCTTTAAACTATTTACTTTACTTAGTTTGGCTGCTGTTATTTTAACCATTTCACTTGCTAGTGCCGATACTAGGTAGTGTGAAGTGTTTCTGTTGTCCGAGCATTGTCCTCCACTTAAAACGAAAGGCATCTACTTCTGCTGCATCCGCGAGGTGGTTGTGAGAAGTCTCTTTGCAAACATCATCATGCCTTGTAATTGCTCGCGATTTACATTTCTTAGACAAAAAGAACACGCCCTTTCAATATATTTTTTCATGAACGGCTTTGTCTTTAATAAATAAAAATCCGTTCAAAAATAACTTTTTGTTTTCTTTTTCACTAAAAAGGAATTCGAGAGGCATCTTTATAAACACTAAACTCAGACTGAATACAATATAAAAATGTTTTCATCTTTTATACCATTTAATGTAAGAGTTTAAAACAGTTGGAATAATAATTACCTGCTTAGTTATTAGAGGTATAGCATTTAATCTAAACCATAACCCTTATTAAAATGATTACAATTTCTCAAAACTAAATTTATTATGTATTACTAATTAAAATTAATTTATATAATATAAAACCTTAACTGTTCTCAAAATTCAAAGGGATTATAATAATAATAATAATAATAATAATAATAATAATTATTAAAATTAAATTATATAAAAAATAAAACCAACTTATTTCGAAAAATTCTCTATTCAAAGGAATCATACATTCGAAAAATTGCCAGTTCGAAGAATTGTCTTTTCGAATAAATGTCCATTGGAATAAATGTCGTTCGAATAATTATCATTTGGAAAACTGTCCAGATACCGTGGAAATACCTTTTTAATTAAGTAGAGAAATTTGTGTCTACTAATATGTAATCATAATCTATATTTATTTAAGAATTTTATAAAACCGATTTAAATATATTGATTGATTTCTTTAAATTTCAGTTCATTTATAATTTTTTTTAAATCAGTTAATCAGTGAGCAACATTGTTGCCATGTTTACTGTTTATAGTTGGAACCTGCTCAAGTAAAACGTCTAGTTAGGGCAGCAGAACAACAGCTGTTCTTGGAAGATCACGTCAGCAAACCCCAACACAGTGTTTTTTACAGGAACATAGAAGATCTTAATCTATCTCGGGAATTAACTTTCTACTTTCTTCGATCAGCTGACCTGAAGTCTGAGACAGAGGGATTCTTGTTAGCTTGTCAGGATGGCGTAATTAATACTCTCGTATACCGCGCTTAATTTACGCATGTGGCGGATGTTAGATGCAGAACATGCCAACAATACCCGCAGACATTAATTCATCTTTTGTCCGCTTGCCCGGTGCAAGCTGTGCCTGGGTACATCTACAGGCACAACGCCGCATACTATCATCTGAGACATCACTACGGTATAGATAAGACACCAGTTCTGCCATACGCTCCAGGCGAAATTGAAGCGGTAGTGGAAAATAACAGTTGCCGTATTTATTGGAATTACGCTTTTCCCACAACAACCAGACTCCAAGCTAACAAGCCTGATTTGGTGCTGTTGGACAAGCAGAGTCATGCCATGTTTGTCATTCTTATTAAGGAAAGGGAAAAGCGTGCCAAATACATTCCACTGATTGGCGAGTTGTAAAGAATGTATCCAGAATATAATGTACGAATGGTAATCCTAATGTGGGTGTTTTAGGGGGAATCAAGGACACTATGCTCACGGAGCTACAAAAAATACCGGCTTGCCGAGACTTATCAAGATAACTAGTGGTGAAGATGCAGAAAGCGTCCTTGGGTCCCTTCATCTTTTGAGGCAATTGAATTTGGCCGAAGATCACTGACCGAGCGGATGAAAGGAGTGATCTTCTCAGCGACCAGGCCTTTCGCGTAATGTACTGGGTGTGTCAGAGCCCCAGGAACGTTGCAACGAATTTTTTTACACACAATAATAAGAATAATAATACACGGGGTGGGTGGCTCAGTGGTAGAGTCTCTGTCTGCGGATCCAAGGGTCCCGGGTTCGGATCCCACCGTTGGCCGGGATTTTTTTATTTAATTTAATTATTTAAAATTAATTATGATGCCTTGGTAGAATTCCCCACTCGACCATTCACTGTTGGGTTCTAATTAACATTGCTGTTCATAAAGTGGCGCTGGGAAACCAGTAACAAAGCCTACACAGAACACGAGGCGAAATAACCCTGGTAGTTCAGGCCGATGACACAAAAAATAATAATAAAAAAATGGTGACTGTAGAACAATGGTTCACAACCAGTGGTAAACGTACCCCTCGGGGTTCGCGAAAATCAGTAAGGGTGTAAGGGTGAAAATCAAAGGTGTACCAAAACTTAACGTAATTAAAGAGTATAACAGTTAAACTTTAACTTATAACATAATATAATTAAAGTGTTTTTGTTGGGGGTACGAATAATTAATGATACACAAAAACGCATACGTGGGTTAAAAAAAAGCTTGAGAACCCCTGCTGTAGAAGAATGCTAAATTTGCAAAACTTGTTATTGACTATAATTTTATCTTATGCACATCATATTGTTACGATATTTTTTTCATTTTTTGTACAATCTGTTGTTAGATTTTATATTGTTCAATTAAAAAGAGTAGTTTGTAGTTTTAAACGTTAATACTGATACATTTGGCAAACACGGTATGAATCGAGCTCTCAGTCGTGTCTGAAGTTGGCGCATGTCTCGGTTTTTTGGTATTCCTGTCGATCTGTACAGATCTTAAAAGCACTGGCAACTTATTTTTTTTTTTTACTTATTTCTATGATTTCCCTTGGTTACAAAAGTGAAAATCGCACACCCTTCTGTAGTTATGAGACGTTTGGTTTTGACGTTTAAATTCGTAAAATAAGTTGACAATGCCTTTAATTAGATTTAAAAATGTTCTTTATTTTGATATCAGCATCAACTTTATGACATGTTCCTAATAATTATTTAAAATTAACCAGTTACATTCTAATTTATTTTTTTTATTTATCAAATAAAATCTTACCGCCTTTACACAATCTGAACGCCTAATGTTCTTCCCTTTGAATCCTAATGTAACTTTCATATCAATTATTTTACATCGTAAATCCAAATTTTTATTTTCGAAGTACTTCATTTGCTTTTGTTGAGTTTCTATTTTTTTCCTTAACCAAATTGGGTTATTATATCCTATAAAAAAATTTAAAAAAATAAGTGGAACAAGTATATAAAATAAAACCAAAACTTACCAATTCTATTTAGATCTTTTTTATTCTTTTCTTCGCATGAATCATCTACAGAATCTGTTAAACAAAAAAAAATATATATTACTATCAGTTTTTCTTAGGAAAGTAATAGTAAACCGAAAATTCAGTGTTTTTAATTGAAATAATATAAAATTTAAAAATACAGGGTGTTCCGCATAAGTACCGACACAGAACAGGTGCGTGTTGGGCACCCCAAAACATGATGATTTATCGCAAGTTACCTGTATACAAAGCTGTACCCCTAAGGAGTTACAGAAGCCTAAATAAGGGCCATACATTTCGAAAAAATGTAATATCTCTGCAACCGTTTAACTAAAAAAATCTATGTTTGGTAATTATTTAAGCGCTTCATGCTCTTAAACTTGTGGATAAGCAAAAATTAATTAAAATATTTTAACGGGTGGTTTTGGGGTAACCCATCCTTACAAGTATACAGAACTTTTATGTCCATCGGCCGATTTTTAAAATTTTTATTTTTTTATTTTATGCAAAATTTTAATTCAACACTTTTTTACTCTTTTTCTTTTTTAAACTTAATTTTTCGAGAAAAACGAGAAAAATCAAATCAATGCATATTAAGACATTGTTATTACAAAAATCACTTGAAACTTAGTTGGCCATGCATTTCTCAATTAAATTTAACAAATAGCAAATTACTTTTAATAAAGTCGAATTAAATGAGAACACAAATATAAAATATAGATTTTTTCAAGTTAAACGGTTTCAGATATTAAATTATTTTAAAATGTATGCCCCACTAGGGTGGCCCTTATTTTTCAAAGTTTTAATTTTCTTTGCGCTACCCCACAGTTTGGTGCCATTGCATGAAAAAAAAATTGTCTTAAATTTGAGATCAATCGGATAAAGGGAAAGGGTGCCCCATGCCCCAAGGACCTTGAAAATCGAAAAATCAGAGAAAAACAGAAAAATATCCATTTTATTTATCTTGTTAAATATTAATTATATGCAAAAAAGTGTTACATAAAAGTTGAAAATCTATAAAAAAAATGTAAAAATGTTTTTTTTACTACAAATCTTGAGGCAGAGATAAAGTCTCTTTTTTATAGCCTGGAAATTTTTGGCGATAATCACTTACAATCTGAAGCACATACTGTTTTTGTTGTTCGTTTTTCGTAAATAATTTATTATAATCTTCCATAAGCTTCACCCCGCTCTCAGCCGAATCATTTACAACTTTCAATTTATTCACTAATTCCAGACCTTATACAAAACATTCATTTTGATGCCACGTCGACGGATCTGTTATAAGGAATTCATCATCCAATTCAAATCTTTTGAAAAATTCTCTAGTTTCGGAGGAAACGAATTGTTCAATTCCGTCGTTGATAATTTGTGGGATTTCATCGATTTGTATTTGTATTCGCTTCTCATTTTTGATTGATAATTCTGTTTCGCGAAATTAAAGCATTGACCATTTTTATTTTCGATTCAAATGGCACATTTGGATCAAAGAAAGCTAATGCGACAACTTCAGGGCTTAAATACCATAAATGATTGCTTAGTTTTTGTAAAGCAGCTTGAGAGATATCACGATCGATAGCTTGACATGCAAAAAGTTTTGAAAGAATCGTGAAATCTTGATACGGTGCTTTGGCAGCAGAAGGCGCACAAAACCATGCTTCGATATACACACACACTCACAATAAAAATACAAATATCACAAAGTGCATTTTGTTCTGTTTCTGATAATAAAAATTCATCACGAAACAGAAAGATTTTTAAGCAATAAATAGCTTTTGCCATCCACCTCGCATGATGGAAGGCTCCGGGAACACGAAAAGATATTCCACGAGGGGCTGTTTCGCCAAAAAAAATAACGATTAATTCTAAAAGTTCCCTATAATCCTCTCTAGGCTGCTGTTCGCCTAAAGTATTTCTAACAAAGTCAAGAATTCGAGATATATCGCCCTGATTCAAGTTTCTCGCGACCTTTTCGTATTTTGAAATTTCTTAAACATTAACACAGTCGGACTTGTAGTTTTACCCATCTTTTTTTCGAAAACGCTTCTAAGAATAATTTCATACACGTGATGTCTACAAGCAAAATACAAAAGATTTTTTTCTAACATATTTTCTATTAAAACGCATGCACCTCTAAAACTTCCAGTATTCGTTGCTGTCGTACCGAAAACGAATGCTTTAATATAATCCTGGAGACCCCATTCAGCGAGAGTTTCACAAACAGCAGATGCCTGCTCTTTTCCAGTTCCAGATTGCAATACAGGTACTCCAAGAAGTTGCTCTGTATCGCCGTTAGAAAGAATCACCGGAAGTCTATCAACGATCTCTTTACCTGTTAATGCTGGAAGTAATTTACCATCCCAATGCACGACAGCAGCTTGTAATTTAGTGTCTTTAGGTGGGTTCACATTGCTCGCGAACAGTGCGAACGAACACAACAAGCGCAACAAACGAAGCAAACAGCACAAATGAAACAAAAATCATATTCGTCGTGTTTAGGCTGTTTGCAGCATTCCTCGTGCTTGCAATCACCCAAAACACCCGTTTTGACTGTTCGGTCAGGTAGCGATACATCAAAGGGATGCATATTGCGCGCGCGAGCACAGTTGACAGCGGTTTGGTGTTTTTTTGTTTTTACTGTTCGCTTTCAAGTTTAGTCAAGTACGAACGTACGAGCAAGGGCGAGTGGATTGAAGAAAACATTTTAAAGCTAATTGGGCTTTTCCAAACTTATCCTGTTTTGTGGGATCCACAATATAAATTTTATAAGCTAAATAATACAAAATGGTGGTATTCTTTCTTGGGATATGTGGGCCAACAAAATTAATTAGTGTTTTAAAATCGGTACTACTCATGCGACAAAACTTATTAAAAAACATCCCATCTGTTTACAAATCATGGAGAAGATTACTTCCACTGTCGGGACCGCTAGAGCGCAAACACAGAACTACAATGTGGACATTTTGGCTTGCAGATAAAACAATCTTGACAAACAGAAGAAACACAAAATGCAACGTTCCAGAAACAGCATAAGCGCGATCACGAGCATGAGCGTTAGCACAAACAGGAGCAATGTGGACCCACCTTTTGAAGTACTTTTTAATTTTAGATGCCTTCTCTTTGCGTATTTTTTCTCTATAAAAATGAATGGAACTTCTGTTTATGATAAACTCCTGGACATCAAGATCCAATGCCTCGATTGTAGCAATCAGAATATGAACTGCATTGCTGTCAGAAATTTTACATTTATAAGCCGCACATAGCTTAGTTGTCATTATGTTACGAAATCCTCTCTTCCTTTTTGCTCTTGGTGATTCTGATAAAAGGGATGCAAATTCCATATCTTCTGGGGGAGTATGTTCTATCACAATATTAGCAGTGGATGTTCCAGCAACTGGTACTACACTCACATCTGATTCTAAACTGTTGCTTGAGGTTGAGACCAATTCGGCAGTTTGCACTTCAAAACAAAAGAAGAGATTTATTGATATGAAATCAAAAAAATTAACAATACTTCACGATCGCTTTGCTCTTTTCTCATCACGTCTGCCTCTCTTCGTTCCATAATTCTTGTTTCTCTTTTTGTTGTTATTTTAAATTCCTTGAGATCGATTCCGTACATAAATCCTGGCCGTCCCGTTTTCCTTTGATTAATTAAAAATTGTTTCTTCAATAGAAATCATGTTCAAAGCGTTAGCATGTGCAATGTCAAAAAGATCATCGAGTTTCGATATAAACTTTTCTTCTTTTTTTTTCCAGTGTTCGATAGTCTTCCAGAGTGTTTTTGAAGTTGTCTCCATTCTTGGTACATAGTTTCTAATTTTGGTATACAGTTTCTCATATCCTGAGATGGAATTCGTGCCTTTTCCCAAAAAATTTGCACTTCTTTTAAACCTAGTCTGGCGCTTTCACGTAAAGTTAACTTCACTACCCGAAGATTAAAAAATAATACACTTAATACCTGTTTATTTGATGGCAATTTACATCCAGTTATATTATGCGAGTAATGCCCGAGTAAATAAATTTTTTCACGTAAACGAGTAGCAGTAGAACACATCGTGACGTGAAAACTTGCTCTCACTCAGCAAAATTCCAGTAGAGAACTGACTCTCGACCTGTTGAGACAACTTTGAGCCACCACACGTTGCCTTATCCCCTCTTTTTTATTTGGTTTGTCACACCCCGCTTTGGTAAAGCGTTTATTGTTGATTTATAGACTTTCGTTCTGTGTTACAGAGCGTGGATTTGTAGCAAAAGAAGTGATTTTCAGTGCTAGATCCAAAAATGTATTTTTTTATAGATCTAGAACTTTTGTATAATACTTTTTTGCATGTAATTAATATTTCTCAACATAAGAAATAAAACAGATATTTTCGATTTTCAAGGCTCTTGGGGCAGCCTTTCCCTTTATCAGATAGAGCTGAAATTTTGCACAGATTTTTTTTTTTTTCATCTAATAGCACCAAACGGGGAGGTAGCGAAAAAAAAAATAAGGGTAACTAAGGGCCACCCTAATGCCCCACAGGCTTCCGTAACTATTTACTTGGTATAGAGGTATATTGCGTGAAATCATCATATTTTGGAGAACCTGTTCTGTGTCGCTTTTTATGCAGGACACCCTGTATATAATTTTTCTTTTTGTGTAAAATCTTTTAGCGAACATTTAACAGTGAAAATTAATGTAGTAAATAAAAAATCTTACGTATTATAATTATTTCCTCTCCTTGTTCAGTTTTTTCACCTAGTTCCTCTTGTTCAATTTTTATATCTGTTTCATCTGCTGTATCCGTTTCATCTGCTGTATCTGCAGAAAAAAAAAACAAGTACTTTTAGCTAAATTATTTTTTATTGTTTTTATTTTAATATCAAAATCGATATGGCAAAATTATCCGCGTTCGTGTAGACATTTATTTCATGTTTTTTTTTTATTTTAGTCTTGTAACAAAAATTCGAATGTTACCTGTTTCACTACTATCAACAGTTTCACTTCCAGTAGTATTACTTGATCTACCTGAAAAATATTATATAAATATATAACATATTAGCAGATGTTATAAAATCACCTGTTTCCGTTTCATCAACAATTTTCATTTCAGAACAATTACTCGATATACCTAAAAATAGTACAAAATATATTATTAAGAAAGTTTTAAGGAGAAAGACGAAATGTAAGAAATATTTTCTCCTTTTATTAGCTTGGTATGTATGTAACAGAATCTTTGAACGTGATTTTCACCCCCTTCAAAACGTCGGATTGATTTGAAACTTGGCACACTTATCAAGGACCGATGACAATTCAATAATTTAAATAGTTTGTCCCATTATCCTGACCAGGACCTTCAGGATTAGCGATTTTCCAAATCCGATACCGTAAGTTATCCCTGTGGTAACTTTTTATCAAATTTTGTTCAATGTTAGGGGTTGATGGTAGGGGGTGCATTTTTTCCTATCTCTTTTGATCCTCTATTCATCCATATACTCATTATTATGATTATTCCTAACAAAAACTCAGCTCAAGTTCGCTTTAGATGCAGTTAGTCAGTTATCCCTGTGGTAACTTTTTTTGAAATATTATTAAATGATTCCGCCGATATCATAGAGATTGTATAAAATGGGATCGGCGAAATATTAATTAATATTAAGATGGATTTCAGCAAAATTATCGTAAGAATTTTAGGCGATATCCGAAATACGGATGCGTTTTGACCTTAGTGGTTTACGATTCGGTTTTCTATAAACAATTTCAAAAAAGTTAAGCACGAATTTTTCAATTCAAACAATAGTGGATATATGGATGAATATATCGTCGATCTAAAGCACACATATTGTAACTCCAAATTTAATGTTATAACGATCTTGGTACCAATTAAATCGCATTTTAGTCTTCTTTATTGGGCACAAACATTATAGCTCCAACACCCACCAAACTACAATAAATTCAAATTAAAACTGAGAATTAAGGCATTTATTACACTTTCTAGCAGTTTAAATTTGCGATTGTCCAAAAATGCGTTTTTGGATATACAATAAGTGTCCTTTAGACCGACGATATACGGACGGAGGTTTATTTGTATAAATGAAATTGAATAAAAAAGTTTGTAGAATAGTGTAAAAAATAGAAAATAAATAATAGTTTAAAAAAACTAAGGACCACGCTTTAATAGAAAAGCAAACTAAAAAATAGAAAATAATTTTCAATAAATTTAAATTAAGAAGAGTAACAATTTTTATTTTATTGTAGAAAAGCGTAGGGTGCTTGATGTCAATTGTTATAATATTTTAATGACAGATATTGGTAAAAGTAGAGTCATTATGGAAATATCTTAAAAAGCATCCGACGCTTTTCTACAATGAATTTTTTTTTTTTTGTTAATTACTCTATTCTTAATTTAAATTTATTGAAAATTATTTTCTACTTTTTAGATTGCTTTTCTATTAAAGTGTCTTTTTTAGTTTTGTTAAACTATTATTTATTTGAAAAACAGAATACAAAGAGTATAACTGGCTAGTGGTGAAGTTTCAGATAAATAATCCATTGATATGGGAGTACTACAAAGCTCAAGTTTGGGTCCAATGCTATTTATTATTTACATAAAAGATATTCCAGCTAATATTACTTCACAAACATAAAAGGTGCTTTGATAAGACGACCTTTCCCAAGATAATACACTCATTAACCAACAGGAAAGTTCCAGTTAGTGGGTGGATACATAATGTGTTTTCAAAGCGAGCAATACACATAAGTGTAGAAGATGTGAATATAAGAAGCTTAGTTGCGAGTGGATGTTCACAGGGAGGGGTGCTATTACTTCTGTGGAACATGGTCCTTGACACCCTCATTGGCCGCCTCAATAATGAGTCACTACACAATAGCGTATGCAGATGACATGGTCATTCTGCAAACAGGAAATTTTGGGAACATACTCTGCGAAAAAATGCAAGTAGCTCTCAACATTATAGAACAGTGGTACAAGGACCATTCACTGTCTATAAATCACAAGACGACAGAAAGTATCCTTTTCACAAGGAAAAGGATGAAAATGGAATTAAATCCTTCAGAACCCCTAAACACAAAACTAAACTTTGCAACAGAAGTGAAGTACCTAGGCATCACCTTTAACAGCAAGTTAACATGGAACTCACACCTATAAAACAGAGTAAAAAAGAATACATTGCTTATGAACAATGACGTCGAACCGTGAGGTGCACCTGGGGTCTCTCCCCCAGAGTTGCCGCATGGTCATCATAAGAACTATGCTAACATAATATGGTGCAGTTGTCTGGGTACCGAAAATCCAAAAATTGACAGTTATCCGCAAATTACAACAAATTCAAAGAACAGCATGTCATTCTTAGTCTCGCTTCCCTTGATATTTACATCAAGGAGGTTGCTCTGATGACAATGATACGCCTCCGGATGGTTGGATTAGAAACTGATGTAGGATGTAGTGAGGCGAAACGTCACTTTTTGCAGGAAGATATATCTTTAATAAGCCATATAAAGTTATAACAGAACAAATAAAAAAGCTGGAAATAGCACAATTCATATCTACACCGACGGTTCTAAAACAAAACACAAAACAAGGCTCAGGATATGGAATATACTCCAGACCCTTAAACCTAAACATCTCAGGGTTAGTACTAGCAATGTCACGAAGCTTTGGCCGAAGTATCCACCAAAAATGTGGTCAACTTAAGATAGATCAGACAGACCAACTAAATACTATTTGGATCTGACCCTTCTATCGGACTGACAAAATTCAAGTAAATATGGGATGAAACAAAAAACTGCAGTCTTGCCAGGGAGCTTTTAAATTACCCTGACAACACTATAGCAAATAAATACTTTACTATGACTAGACAGAATCTGCGCCTGATCACAGGCATTCTGACTGGTCATTTCCAAGTACGGAAGCACCTCCATATCATGAGGCTGTCAGAATCCGCACTCTGTAGGGGGTACAAGCTAGAAGATGAGTACATCGAGCATATCCTCTACCATTGCCCAACGCTTTCATTTATTAGAAGATTTGTCTTCGGCGAGAATAATACCGGCCGATATAAAAGAAGCACCTCCTGGCGACATTGTCAACGACATTAAATCTGTAGTGGCTCACGAGCTAGGAAGTGTCTATCTACTTAGGAGGATGCACATTGTGCCTAAGTCCCGTAGGTTAACCCACCCTCCAAAAGTTACAGATACAGAGATATTACTTCACTGGATAAAGTTATCTATGAATGATACATTAATATTGCAAACAGTATAACTGAACTTGGTAACTTAGGCTGAAAGTTGGTTTGCAAGTTGAACAGAGAAAAACATAAAACATTGAATATAGCGGCAATGAATTGTCTAGTGCCAAAATGTTAGAAGTTTCTATAGACCTCATGTAAATTTTATAGCTGGAATTTATCTTATTAATTTTGGACCTTTAGATGTTGCTCTTTCTTTATATTATAGCAACTTTTATAGTATTCTTAATAAATGGGAAAATTAATCTGAAAGTTTAACACTTTTCAAAATTCAATAAGGAGTAGTTAGAATCTTGGTTGGAGTAAATTCAAATCACATGGAGAGCCTCATTTTATTAATTTTAAAATAACGACTCCAAGCATATTTATTTTCCAGTGTTTGATCTTTATCAATCACACCAGAATATCTCTGTGGTAAGAATCCATAAGTTGATGTCTATACCGAAATTGGATTATCAACATCACTGTGTTCGTCTCAGTGAGATCTAAAGATGACTTAAGTCCAATTCTCAAAAATAACAGATACAATACGTACCCAAAGCTGATGTCAGAAGTTTACATTAGAGACGAAGCAATAAATTGATATACGTATGTTCTGTAAAGTTGTCAAAACCCAACATATCAAGTTATGGCTTCTTATCATCAACTAAACAAAACTAACTACCTTTTAAACTGCCCAATCACTTACTGCAGTATATAAAATAAAAGCCACAGCACATTTAAAAAAAACAATTAAAAAAATTTATTTTCATTTTATGATCTGGATTAGTTTTTTGCAAACCCTGTAACGTAAATACAGGAGTAGGTAGATGGTTATTATAATGCATTTTATTTTATCTGTGTAAATGTTGCTTTATCACTAAATTTATTTTATCTTTAAAAATTTCTTTATAATTGTAAACATTTTTAACATATTAATAAATAGAAAAATATCTGAAATAAGTGGCTGAATAATTTGAAAATTCGGAAACAAATCTCAAGAATCCCCCTACGAATTATTAAGACCGTATATCCTTATGATAGACACGTGCCCTTCCTTCCAGACCATCACGACGTTGACTATCGAGATTCCTAGACAGAAATTTGATGTGCCAGTTCGGGCCAGACGGAGGTCAAGTCCATTCTCAAATCATCAAATCCTCTATACATAATGTCCGAGTTCGATTCCCGGATGTTTTTTCACCTTTGGGGTTCGAGAATGGTCTTAATAATTCGTAGGGGGTTTTTTGAGATTTGTTTCCGAATTTTCAAATTATTCAGAAAATTTTATATTTAGAATGAAACAAAATTAATCCTATATATTTGTATCTGACCAAAATGTTTTTCTCACCATAAGCATGCTCAACTTCTATAAACCTTTTCAAGTTACATTTTTCAGTATTTTCCTTTTCAACGGCTGTATCTCCTAAAAAAAATTTCAACTACATTTGTATTGAAACAGAGGCGGCTTAAATGTTTATTGTTTACCTGACGTGTAATTCAAAATAGGAGAAGATTGCATTGGTTGTATTTGTTGATCTCTTGAGAATCTACAAAATATATACTAAATAAATTGAGGTACTTGAAAGTAGCTTAAAGAGCAAAAAGGAATGAAAATGCATATTTAGAAGAAAAAAATAATGCAATATAATAATAAATATAAAAAAAAGAAATAAATGAATTTCTGAAAATTAAAGTTTTATAATTGGTTCATGGATCAGTTTACAAAAAATATATTTATAGTAACTGTCTGAAGGAAACATGTGTGTATTAATTATTAGTGCTTACCCTTTGAATTCAGGTATATTGCCATTACTTAATATTGAAGTCGGAGTTATGCTAAAAACAAAATAAAAAATATTCTACCTACCATAATTATGTACAATTAGGACAGCGAACCTTTACCCATGTGTCTATTATAATATTATAAACCACATAATGGAGCATCATTATTTTCTACTTTTGAAATTAAATATTATTTTACAATGAGTTGTTAATTAATTTATTTAACGTCGACCTATTTCTAACTACGTCGCAGGTGAGCACGCTACCCCCAATTACCAGAAATATAGCGAATCCCCTGGTGTTTCAAACGAGCCATATATCCATGGACTCGGGACCAATGGCTTTACGCTATACCTCGTACTCATTGATATAACGCCTGCCTGTTGTGATATGCAACTAAGCGAGCAGATTTTTCGGATTTACGCAGACTTTCATTGAAATGGTCACCCATCCAACTACTAACTGCGTTGGGCCTGGCTTGACTGCAGATATCGATACACAATAAGTGAACCTGCTAAGCGGGGACGCTGTCCACAAAGAGTTGTTTTAAAAACTAATAGTCTATTTATATTTTTAATTTCACAGTAAGGACATATTTTATTTAATAAAAAATTCCCTATCTTATATGCTGACATTATCAGAATATTTACAATTACCACTAATTGGAAATAGGATGTCCTATTTATTAGTGGCTTTTTCCCACAAACAACCATACAAATGTAATTATTTTATTTTATAGATTATTTCCATATTTTAAAATAGAAAACACTTATCTCAGGTAGAACATATTATTTAAGATGTTTGTCAGAAGA
The DNA here is from genome assembly GCA_927349885.1 of Psylliodes chrysocephalus. Lineage (NCBI taxonomy): Eukaryota > Metazoa > Arthropoda > Insecta > Coleoptera > Chrysomelidae > Psylliodes > Psylliodes chrysocephalus. The sequence goes on from OV651814.1 coordinate 38,681,177, forward strand.
TCTTAACATTGTTTTTAATTTCAAGACAGACATTGTTTTGACTAACATTTCTTGAAGTATTTTATAAATGTATAGTAGGTAAAACAAAACAAGTAAAGGTTCACTGCCTCAACTGAAGATACATACCCTTTAAGAATCAGTATTTGAGGTAATTGTACAGTTTGTATATAATTTACAGGAATTTTCAATTGACTAAATTGACTAGATATGGCAATAGACTCTGGACAAACCCTTTTGGCTGGTTGTACATTAACCTCTGGAGATTTTATCTCTCTCTTTTTCGTGCTTTCGTCAATCTGATCCTTTGTTATCCTACAATAATAGATAATATGGCTTACAGTACTTGTTATTGCCTGTCTGGCTTGAAATTTTAAATTTAAAAAAATATAATTGGAGGCAGTAGTGTCAGACAGAAAAAATAATTACTGTAGGTATAAGGAGACCTTTTTAAAGTACTTTCAGCTCTTGGTAATAAGGTATAAGGAGACCTTTTTAAAGTACTTTCAGCTCTTGGTAATTATTTAGGTACAGTTTAACTAATTTAAATAGAACCATATTTTTGTAAAAAAAAATTATGAGACTAGAACAATACAAGATTCTTATAACACAGAGCTGGACAAAGCACTCGAAAAAGGTGCTTCAAGCATCAAGCCCTTAGGAAAAGTAATTTCCAGCATCGAGCACCAAGAACTTTGGAAATTCTAAGCGCTTGCAATTACCAAGAAAAGTAATTGTACAGTGAACTATAACAACGCATCGGAATTTTTAATCTTATTTACGTCAAACAATTAATAATAGTGTTTATTTTAACAAGAAAACATTGATTTATCATTTTAAACATTTAAAAGAAAATTGGGTTTGAAAAACCATTTTTGATGAAATTTCCCGCCTAAATTCACCCTATAGAATACCTACACATTAAGATATTTTTCGCGACATAAACCAACATGATAGATTATGTAATTCAGACATGTCTGATTGGTATAAATAATATAATCTATAAACGTTCATGTTGGTTTATGCCGCGAAAAATACCTTATTGCTACAACGGTAATATTTTTAAATAATTTGTTTTCTTCTCGTAATGCCTAAATCAGAGTTGGGTAGTATCCGGATACTTTATGTGTATCCGAAAGCTGTATCCGGATACTTTTCAAATTTTCTATCCGGTATCCGTGACCAAATTTGTAAGTATCCGGATATCGGATACTTTTTTCGGCATTCGGATACTTTTAAATTATTTACCACAATCGTAACTGATCCAATTCATATTCTCTATTAAAATATATAATCGAAATACTTTGAGCTACCCTGTATAATTAGAAATAAAATACGTATTTGTCAATATTACAATATTTAAGACACAATACTGCAATTGTGTCTTAGAATTTCGCATAAAATGTGTAAACAAAATACATGTATATCGCTTGAGAAATAAAAATTAAATTTGGAATTTAAAGATAGTTAAGGTAATTTCAGTATCTATTTTGTTTAAAATCCATTTTTTAAAAAATAGTATAATTAAAAAAAAATATCTGGGAAAATCAGCTTAGATAAAAAAAAATGTAAAAATAAAAGAATATAGAATTTCGTGTAAAATGTCTCTCTAAAATTTCATTTAAATCGCTTGACAAATAAATATAAATAAAATCAGCGAGGTATTACTTCCATTTAATAAAAATATTAAAAGTAAAATGATATAATAATAGCTGAATGATTGTATGTGTTATAATGTACTCATACATGTATGACGTTGTTGCTCATAATGTTACTGATCATGTGTTATTTATGTCGTCATCAACAT
>OV651814.1:38683480-38706055 GCA_927349885.1 Psylliodes chrysocephalus
CGTTTTTGATAAAACGTGCATGTTTTCAAGGATTTAGTCAATGTCACTTATATGTCACTTTTAGGACGATTAATATGGAGTATTAGACTACTAGTACAATCCATAACCTACATAGAACACTAGGCTAATGACCTTAGATGTTGAAGCCGTACACTAAAGAAAAAAAAAAAATAATATTGATTGATTTTAACAAATTCTAGGTAAACTAGTTTTTATTAATACCTACAAAAGTATCTAATTTCTTATAAATATGGTTTGCTGTACTAAAGAAGTAGATTAGCTGAGAATTTCTTTCAATTATATTATCAATAATTGTACAATTAGAAAACTTAGAAGATAAGAATCCTTAAAGATTCAGACTTGCAGAGGCAGAATCCAGTTTTTGATTTTAACTGATATTGAGTGAATATTTTTTATATCTTACCGTGTAAGAATTTAATTATTAATTCATGTATGTTTTATTTACAAATGTTAATTTGCTTGCGGTTCAAAGCTCTTCTGTATCACACGTTGTGTCCAGAAATTTTTACAATTTTGTAAAATTGCCACAAAATATTAAAGAACTGAATAAGATAAGCAAAGTTATTAGTTAAATGAATTTTTTACCATAAAAACTAGGTTTTTATGACGTACGATTTTCCTAGAATTATAGATTGCATTAACTGCACCCGTATACCTATTTTTACGCCAACAATTAACGATTCAGATTATCCTAGACATCGATATATATTATGTGATTAGAAAAAATCATCGTTCGACAAATTTACAATTGGTTTGTTGTAATTAAATTACATAATCCTTATTCTTTTATGGCCTGCACATTACTTGAATTCAACGATATAGACAGTTTACAGTGATGCCAGACATATTATTTGCTTGTTAAAAACGTACACGTCTTAAAAAACGAATACTCATCGAACGTCAGTCAAGAATATAGATTTCAAAAACTACTCGCTTTTCAACCACTCACTTTCGAAAACGGTTCGTTTTTTAGCGATTGTCGAGGATAGCCGCCCAGGTCTGGTATATAGTACTTACTTGAAGTGAATGTCAATTTTTTTACATATCACAAAATAACTTCAGAAACAAATGCACGATACAGCTCAAATACTCTGCATCTACTAAAATTGAACAGCTTCAGTGCTTACTGCACATCTCAGCAAGCCAACCGGCATAAATACCCCACTCCTGTACTATCTCATTTGCCGCAAATATTTTCTTTAAGAAGACAAATGAGGTGTTGCCATATGGCAACACTAGGCGTTAATGGGTTAAGTGGTGTTGCAACATTAGCATATTTTAAAAATTTGGTAGTTGTTGATGTGTATTATAAATAAATAATAATACCTATAATAAAAATTCCAAGTTTTTTTTTTTACTTCGATAGGCAGTAAAATTGATTAAAAACCTAAGCCGCTTGATTGCATTTAGGCGGTACCCCGCGCATTTAATATAATTGGAACATAATTATATTTCCTAATAAACCAAATGTCAGAAACTTCATATATATGTCAGTTTGAAACTAAAATTAATTTATACAATTCTGTGTTATGTATCTATTTCTGAACTGTTTGTAAGTATTTAACATAAATCCTGGATTTGTGAAAGCAGATTCAGCTAATTTAAAAATGTCTACAAACGTCAAATAACAGAACAAAAATACAAACCACTGAAGTAATTTAGGCCAGAGTTGGGTCGGATACAGGAAAAAAGTATCCGAGTACCGGCAGAGCTGTCACCTATCAGTGAGATTTAAATCATTTTTTGATTTAAATACATTTTTTGATTTAAATACTTTGATTTTAAATCTTTTTTAAAAAAATGATTTTTGATTTAAATCTTTCTGAAAAGTATCTTTGATGTTTTATTTAAAAATTAGATTTAAATCTTTTTAAAACGATTTAAATCTTTTTTAAGATTTAAATCTTTTTATAACGATTTACATCACCTGATTCGTCAAAATCGTTATCAACCTGTCTATTCCTGAATAATAATCTAGCCAGCATGTCAGTAGAGTTGAATCAGAAATCCGGAAGAAAAGAAAAATAAAACATAGTAAAGTGTAACAAATAATTACAATGACTAAAGATTATTCTTAAGGAGGTCTTTTCGCCACCAATGTTAAATAAAAAATATCAGATTATGACTAAAATTAATTTTTTTCTAATAGTTGAAGTCCTTATTTATCTAATAATGAACTTTTAACTATACCTTACCGTGCAAATTTTTGAGAAAAAAAATTAAAAATGTGAGTATTTGTACAGTGTCTTACGAGAAAGTCAGACTTCAACAACAATTCTCGAATTATACTATTATTTATTGATTAGATGGAGTAGAAAAAAACTAAAAATAAGGTTTTTGAAATATTTAGGTTTTGTTTTTTACAATAAAATATATAGGTTACCGTGGAATTTATTAAGAAATTAATATTAAAAAATCACAAAATTTTTCAAATAACCTAGCTTAAAATGGAGTCAAACCATTTGGCAACGTTGCGTAGCGCGCGAATTTCAGACCATTGAATACATTATACATTCAATGGGGTCTATTCTGTAACAATTCCTTTATATTTAACGGCCTTTAAAAATATTGGTGGACTTAAATATATTTTCGTATTCGTTAATTTACTTCTGTCATTATTTAAACAAATTTTTTTAAGATAGTCCTCTAATGTATTTTAAAGATCCGTTTAAATAATGACAGAAGTAAAGAAGAAAATATTTTTAAAGGCCTTTAAATATAAAGAAATTGTTACAGAATAGACCCCAATGTAAACTTTAATGTTTTTCATTTATATTTATTAATTTATTTAGTTTTACCTATTTTTTAATTTTATAATTGAAAATATCACAATAAATGAAAAATATCAGCTTATTAGAGTACTATCTAATTATTTATTTATTTATTTATTATAATGAGATATACTTACACATTATTTATTGTAATTTTTTTATTATTTAAATAAAATTACGACACAAATGATTAAATTGAAAACATTTTTTTTATGAATAGTGTAAATTTAATTATTTAGTCATAATCTAATATTTTTTATTTAACATTGGTGGCGAAAGGACCTCCTTAAGTATGAAATTTTACAATATTTTTGACCCGATATTTTTTTGTAAAGTTGTATATTTTACACCGCAAGCAGCTGGAAATACTTTTTCATTATCGATATAATCCTAAAACTCTTTACATATGTATTTTAAATTTATGCACACTTTTATTTCAGATTTGACATGAGTTGCATTAAGACGATTATGACTTTTTGACCAGTTCAATAAACACGCTTGGCATAGGTAGAGCGAATTAACTAAATTTTTTATTTCTTTGCCTGATTCATCCACACATTTTTCAAAAAAATTAACCCAAACGCGCCTACTTTGGTTATTTATTTACTCGCAATAACTTCACGTTGAGAGAAGAACTCTTTTAATTCAACCCACTCAATTTCGTTATTCATAGCCGGGAGATTTTGAAATTGAAATGCATTTTTCCGGGAGAGTCTCCTAAGTACAAAAAAAAACATATTTTTAAAGAGTCTGATGTATGTGCATCTACGAGGTAAGCGCCAATAATTCCCGACCTGACAATGAAGGAGGCAAAGTACAACAACAAGTTTTTATTATTTTTCAATGTAATCTCCCTTAACTGCCTAAATCAATAATGGATCTTATCGGTTTTTTTAATTTTTCTCCGTTTTTTGCAGTTTGACCCCCAATTTTGACTTCAGATTCGTGTTCAGCGGTAAAAAATACGTCGGAAAATCTTTGTCGAACACCCAGCACAGACCACTTTTTTTTTGTGGACCTGTGTTATCTTTGGCCTACCGAAAGTATTTTTTAAAGAGTTACCCAAATATATAAAAAGATTTAAATCTTTTAAAATGATTTAAATTGTAAAAAAGATTTAAATCTAAAAAAGATTTAAATCTAAAAAAGATTTTTGATTTAAATCTTTCTTTTAAAAAATCGATCTTTGATTTAAATGGTTTTTAAAATGATTTTAAACAACTCTGAGTACCGGATACGGATACTTACAATGTATCCGGATACTTTTTAGGATACTTTCACCTAAAAAGTACCCGGATACTTTTTTCGGATACTTTTAAAGTGAGTTAAAATAATGTTTTCATACCAATAGTTATAATTATGCAATAAGATTGATTACGAGTAACAATAAACAATACTAGGCATTAGAGGTGGGAAGTTCGAATCTTTTTACTTAATTAATTCATTTGATTCATTCACCTAAAAAGATTCGTTCTTCAAGATTCGTTCTCAAGTGATTCACTTTAGCGAACCACGAACGATGTTATTCCGCCGATCCGGCGAAGGAAATCGAACCGAACTTTTACGAATTTGAGTACTACCTAACCTACCTACCTACCTACTAGGTCGTTGAGTAAAATAATTATAACCAGATTTATTTTAAAGTAAAGCGAATTAATGTTTCATATTTCATAAAAAAAAGGCAGCTGAATAATAAATACATCCTTGTCCGTTAAGATAAACAACAATAGCACAATTTTTTTTAAATGCCAAATATATAGCCAAAATTAACGCAAAATTATATATTCACGATTCGTCATTTTTTGTTTTAATTTTACTTTGATTTAAATTTATTTATCAGACAACACGCATAAATTGTTTACCTAAGCTTAATACACACCTCCTGTAAAGTGAGAAAAACATAAAAGACACCGCCACCGCCTGTCAGTTAGAGTTCTCGTATTATGCCGTAGAACGTAGAACAAAAGCGACCAATTTGCCGATGCCGATGTAAAATACCAAATACCGAATCCGAATCGAATGAACGAAGCAACCAAACTCGGAACTCGGCGTGTTTGATCGATCGCAGAGCCATCGAGCAATTGACTCAAAAAAGATTCGAATCTTTTAAAAACAGGGAATCAATTCATTCGAGTCAGTGCACTGATTCGTTCTTTTTGAACGAATCGTTCGCGAACGACACACCTCTACTAGGCATACATAAATTATCGAAAATGGAAAGCGATATAATAGAAACATAAAAAAACTACTCAATAAATTGTTTATTTTTATTCTGTGAATATAAAACATTAAAACAAAATGAACAAAAAAACAAAGGTGCGTGTAAATAAAACGAGTCGCGCCAAAAACTAGCCAGTGTCGTGTCCATATAAATCTAAAGAAATAAGCTCGTTGTTGGGGCGTCTTGCCATGTTTATACAACCTTTCGATATACTCGTCAGTGTCAGATGTATTCGACAATCCATTTTTTGTGGATCTTCCGACGAGCGGTACTTGGTAGAGTCGCGAGCGTCGAAATGAGGAGGAGTGAGAGATTGCTGAATGTTTCGTTCTGGCATAGGCAAAGCAGGCTCGTAAATTTGATCTTGACAGATCTGTATACTTTATTGATGTTGATGACGACATAAATAACACATGATCAGTAACATTATGAGCAACAACGTCATACATGTATGAGTACATTATAACACATACAATCATTCAGCTATTATTATATCATTTTACTTTTAATATTTTTATTAAATGGAAGTAATACCTCGCTGATTTTATTTATATTTATTTGTCAAGCGATTTAAATGAAATTTTAGAGAGACATTTTACACGAAATTCTATATTCTTTTATTTTTACATTTTTTTTATCTAAGCTGATTTTCCGAGATATTTTTTTTTTAATTATACTATTTTTTAAAAAATGGATTTTAAACAAAATAGATACTGAAATTACCTTAACTATCTTTAAATTCCAAATTTAATTTTTATTTCTCAAGCGATATACATGTATTTTGTTTACACATTTTATGCGAAATTCTAAGACACAATTGCAGTATTGTGTCTTAAATATTGTAATATTGACAAATACGTATTTTATTTCTAATTATACAGGGTAGCTCAAAGTATTTCGATTATATATTTTAATAGAGAATATGAATTGGATCAGTTACGATTGTGGTAAATAATTTAAAAGTATCCGAATGCCGAAAAAAGTATCCGATATCCGGATACTTACAAATTTGGTCACGGATACCGGATAGAAAATTTGAAAAGTATCCGGATACAGCTTTCGGATACACATAAAGTATCCGGATACTACCCAACTCTGATTTAGGCATTACGAGAAGAAAACAAATTATTTAAAAATATTACCGTTGTAGCAATAAGGTATTTTTCGCGGCATAAACCAACATGAACGTTTATAGATTATATTATTTATACCAATCAGACATGTCTGAATTACATAATCTATCATGTTGGTTTATGTCGCGAAAAATATCTTAATGTGTAGGTATTCTATAGGGTGAATTTAGGCGGGAAATTTCATCAAAAATGGTTTTTCAAACCCAATTTTCTTTTAAATGTTTAAAATGATAAATCAATGTTTTCTTGTTAAAATAAACACTATTATTAATTGTTTGACGTAAATAAGATTAAAAATTCCGATGCGTTGTTATAGTTCACTGTACAATTACTTTTCTTGGTAATTGCAAGCGCTTAGAATTTCCAAAGTTCTTGGTGCTCGATGCTGGAAATTACTTTTCCTAAGGGCTTGATGCTTGAAGCACCTTTTTCGAGTGCTTTGTCCAGCTCTGTGTTATAAGAATCTTGTATTGTTCTAGTCTCATAATTTTTTTTTACAAAAATATGGTTCTATTTAAATTAGTTAAACTGTACCTAAATAATTACCAAGAGCTGAAAGTACTTTAAAAAGGTCTCCTTATACCTTATTACCAAGAGCTGAAAGTACTTTAAAAAGGTCTCCTTATACCTACAGTAATTATTTTTTCTGTCTGACACTACTGCCTCCAATTATATTTTTTTAAATTTAAAATTTCAAGCCAGACAGGCAATAACAAGTACTGTAAGCCATATTATCTATTATTGTAGGATAACAAAGGATCAGATTGACGAAAGCACGAAAAAGAGAGAGATAAAATCTCCAGAGGTTAATGTACAACCAGCCAAAAGGGTTTGTCCAGAGTCTATTGCCATATCTAGTCAATTTAGTCAATTGAAAATTCCTGTAAATTATATACAAACTGTACAATTACCTCAAATACTGATTCTTAAAGGGTATGTATCTTCAGTTGAGGCAGTGAACCTTTACTTGTTTTGTTTTACCTACTATACATTTATAAAATACTTCAAGAAATGTTAGTCAAAACAATGTCTGTCTTGAAATTAAAAACAATGTTAAGATCTTCTGACAAACATCTTAAATAATATGTTCTACCTGAGGTAAGTGTTTTCTATTTTAAAATATGGAAATAATCTATAAAATAAAATAATTACATTTGTATGGTTGTTTGTAGGAAAAAGCCACTAATAAATAGGACATCCTATTTCCAATTAGTGGTAATTGTAAATATTCTGATAATGTCAGCATATAAGATAGGGAATTTTTTATTAAATAAAATATGTCCTTACTGTGAAATTAAAAATATAAATAGACTATTAGTTTTTAAAACAACTCTTTGTGGACAGCGTCCCCGCTTAGCAGGTTCACTTATTGTGTATCGATATCTGCAGTCAAGCCAGGCCCAACGCAGTTAGTAGTTGGATGGGTGACCATTTCAATGAAAGTCTGCGTAAATCCGAAAAATCTGCTCGCTTAGTTGCATATCACAACAGGCAGGCGTTATATCAATGAGTACGAGGTATAGCGTAAAGCCATTGGTCCCGAGTCCATGGATATATGGCTCGTTTGAAACACCAGGGGATTCGCTATATTTCTGGTAATTGGGGGTAGCGTGCTCACCTGCGACGTAGTTAGAAATAGGTCGACGTTAAATAAATTAATTAACAACTCATTGTAAAATAATATTTAATTTCAAAAGTAGAAAATAATGATGCTCCATTATGTGGTTTATAATATTATAATAGACACATGGGTAAAGGTTCGCTGTCCTAATTGTACATAATTATGGTAGGTAGAATATTTTTTATTTTGTTTTTAGCATAACTCCGACTTCAATATTAAGTAATGGCAATATACCTGAATTCAAAGGGTAAGCACTAATAATTAATACACACATATTTCCTTCAGACGGTTACTATAAATATATATTTTTTGTAAACTAATCCATGAACCAATTATAAAACTTTAATTTTCAGAAATTCATTTATTTCTTTTTTTATATTTATTATTATATTGCATTATTTTTTTCTTCTAAATATGCATTTTCATTCCTTTTTGCTCTTTAAGCTACTTTAAAGTACCTTAATTTATTTAGTATATATTTTGTAGATTCTCAAGAGATCAACAAATACAACCAATGCAATCTTCTCCTATTTTGAATTACACGTCAGGTAAACAATAAACATTTAAGCCGCCTCTGTTTCAATACAAATGTAGTTGAAATTTTTTTTTAGGAGATACAGCCGTTGAAAAGGAAAATACTGAAAAATGTAACATGAAAAGGTTTATAGAAGTTGAGCATGCTTATGGTGAGAAAAATATTTTGGTCAGATACAAATATATAGGATTAATTTTGTTTCATTCTAAATATAAAATTTTCTGAATAATTTGAAAATTCGGAAACAAATCTCAAAAAACCCCCTACAAATTATTAAGACCATTCTCGAACCCCAATGGTGAAAAAACATCCGGGAATCGAACTCGGACATCATGTATAGAGGATTTGATGATTTGAGAATGGACTTGACCTCCGTCTGGCCCGAACTGGCACATCAAATTTCTGTCTAGGAATCTCGATAGTCAACGTCGTGATGGTCTGGAAGGAAGGGCACGTGTCTATCATAAGGATATACGGTCTTAATAATTCGTAGGGGGATTCTTGAGATTTGTTTCCGAATTTTCAAATTATTCAGCCACTTATTTCAGATATTTTTCTATTTATTAATATGTTAAACGTTTACAATTATAAAGAAATTTTTAAAGATAAAATAAATTTAGTGATAAAGCAACATTTACACAGATAAAATAAAATGCATTATAATAACCACCTACCTACTCCTGTTTTTACGTTACAGGGTTTGCAAAAAACTAATCCAGATCATAAAATGAAAATAAATATTTCTTTAATTGTTTTTTTTAAATGTGCTGTGGCTTATATATACATACATATATCAATTTATTGCTTCGTCCCTAATGTAAACTTCTGACATCAGCTTTGGGTACGTATTGTATCTGTTATTTTTGAGAATTGGACTTAAGTCGTCTTTAGATCTCACTGAGACGAACACAGTGATGTTGATAATCCAATTTCGGTATAGACATCAACTTATGGCTTCTTACCACAGAGATATTCTGGTGTGATTGATAAAGATCAAACACTGGAAAATAAATATGCTTGGAGTCGTTATTTTAAAATTAATAATATGAGGCTCTCCATGTGATTTGAATTTACTCCAACCAAGATTTTAACTACTACTCTTTACTGAATTTTGAAAAGTGTTAAACTTTCAGATGAATTTTCCCATTTATTAAGAATACTATAAAAGTTGCTATAATATAAAGAAAGAGCAACATCTAAAGGTCCAAAATTAATAAGATAGATTCCTGCTATAAAATTTACATGAGGTCTATAGAAACTTCTAACATTTTGGCACTAGACAATTCATTGCCGCTATATTCAATGTTTTATGTTTTTCTCTGTTCAACTTGCAAACCAACTTTCAGCCTAAGTTACCAAGTTCAGTTATACTGTTTGCAATATTAATGTATCATTCATAGATAACTTTATCCAGTGTATCTGTAACTTTTGGAGGGTGGGTTAACCTACGGGACTTAGTCACAATGTGCATCCTCCTAAGTAGATAGACACTTCCTAGCTCGTGAGCCACTACAGATTTAATGTCGTTGACAATGTCGCCAGGAGGTGCTTCTTTTATATCGGCCGGTATTATTCTCGCCGAAGACAAATCTTCTAATAAATGAAAGCGTTGGGCAATGGTAGAGGATATGCTCGATGTACTCATCTTCTAGCTTGTACCCCCTACAGAGTGCGGATTCTGACAGCCTCATGATATGGAGATGTTTCCGTACTTGGAAATGACCAGTCAGAATGCCTGTGATCAGGCGCAGATTCTGTCTAGTCATAGTAAAGTATTTATTTGCTATAGTGTTGTCAGGGTAATTTAAAAGCTCCCTGGCAAGACTGCAGTTTTTTGTTTCATCCCATATTTACTTGAATTTTGTCAGTCCGATAGAAGGGTCAGATCCAAATAGTATTTAGTTGGTCTATCTGATCTATCTTAAGTTGACCACATTTTTGGTGGATACTTCGGCCAAAGCTTCGTGACATTGCTAGTACTAACCCTGAGATGTTTAGGTTTAAGGGTCTGGAGTATATTCCATATCCTGAGCTTGTTTTGTGTTTTGTTTTAGAACCGTCGGTGTAGATATGAATTGTACGTGCTATTTCCAGCTTTTTTATTTGTTCTGTTATAACTTTATATGGCTTATAAAAGATATATCTTCCTGCAAAAAGTGACGTTTCGCCTCACTACATCCTACATCAGTTTCTAATCCAACCATCCGGAGGCGTATCATTGTCATCAGAGCAACCTCTTTGATGTAAATATCAAGGGAAGCGAGACTAAGAATGACATGCTGTTCTTTGAATTTGTTGTAATTTGCGGATAACTGTCAATTTTTGGATTTTCGGTACCCAGACAACTGCACCATATTATGTGGCAACTCTGGGGGAGAGACCCCAGGTGCACCTCACGGTTCGACGCCATTGTTCATAAGCGATGTATTCTTTTTTACTCTGTTTTATAGGTGTGAGTTACATGTTAACTTGCTGTTAAAGGTGATGCCTAGGTACTTCACTTCTGTTGCAAAGTTTAGTTTTGTGTTTAGGGGTTCTGAAGGATTTAATTCCATTTTCATCCTTTTCCTTGTGAAAAGGATAATTTCTGTCGTCTTGTGATTTATAGACAGTGAATGGTCCTTGTACCACTGTTCTATAATGTTGAGAGCTACTTGCATTTTTTTCGCTGAGTATGTTCCCAAAATTTCCTGTTTGCAGAATGACCATGTCATCTGCATACGCTATTGTGTAGTGACTCATTATTGAGGCGGCCAATGAGGGTGTCAAGGACCATGTTCCACAGAAGTAATAGCACCCCTCCCTGTGAACATCCACTCGCAACTAAGCTTCTTATATTCACATCTTCTACACTTATGTGTATTGCTCGCTTTGAAAACATTATGTATCCACCCACTAACTGGAACTTTCCTGTTGGTTAATGAGTGTATTATCTTGGGAAAGGTCGTCTTATCAAAAGCACCTTTTATGTTTGTGAAGTAATATTAGCTGGAATATCTTTTATGTAAATAATAAATAGCATTGGACCCAAACTTGAGCTTTGTAGTACTCCCATATCAATGGATTCTTTATCTGAAACTTCACCACTAGCCAGTTATACTCTTTGTATTCTGTTTTTCAAATAAATAATAGTTTAACAAAACTAAAAAAGACACTTTAATAGAAAAGCAATCTAAAAAGTAGAAAATAATTTTCAATAAATTTAAATTAAGAATAGTGTAATTAACAAAAAAAAAATTTATTGTAGAAAAGCGTCGGATGCTTTTTAAGATATGTCCATAATGACTCTACTTTTACCAATATCTGTCATTAAAATATTATAACAATTGACATCAAGCACCCTACGCTTTTCTACAATAAAATAAAAATTGTTAATCGGACTCTTCTTAATTTAAATTTATTGAAAATTATTTTCTATTTTTTAGTTTGCTTTTCTATTAAAGCGTGGTCCTTAGTTTTTTTAAACTATTATTTATTTTCTATTTTTTACACTATTCTACAAACTTTTTTATTCAATTTCATTTATACAAATGAACCTCCGTCCGTATATCGTCGGTCTAAAGCACACTTATTGTATATCCAAAAACGCATTTTTGGACAATCGCAAATTTAAACTGCTAGAAAGTGTAATTAAATGCCTTCATTCTCAGTTTTAATTTGAATTTATTGTAGTTTGGTGGGTGTTGGAGCTATAATGTTTGTGCCCAATAAAGAAGACTAAAATGCGATTTAATTGGTACCAAGATCGTTATAACATTAAATTTGGAGTTACAATATGTGTGCTTTAGATCGACGATATATTCATCCATATATCCACTATTGTTTGAATTGAAAAATTCGTGCTTAACTTTTTTGAAATTGTTTGTTTATAGAAAACCGAATCGTAAACCACTAAGGTCAAAACGCATCCGTATTTCGGATATCGCCTAAAATTCTTACGATAATTTTGCTGAAATCCATCTTAATATTAATTAATATTTCGCCGATCCCATTTTATACAATCTCTATGATATCGGCGGAATCATTTAATAATATTTCAAAAAAAGTTACCACAGGGATAACTGACTAATTGCATCTAAAGCGAACTTGAGCTGAGTTTTTGTTAGGAATAATCATAATAATGAGTATATGGATGAATAGAGGATCAAAAGAGATAGGAAAAAATGCACCCCCTACCATCAACCCCTAACATTGAACAAAATTTGATAAAAAGTTACCACAGGGATAACTTACGGTATCGGATTTGGAAAATCGCTAATCCTGAAGGTCCTGGTCAGGATAATGGGACAAACTATTTAAATTATTGAATTGTCATCGGTCCTTGATAAGTGTGCCAAGTTTCAAATCAATCCGACATTTTGAAGGGGGTGAAAATCACTTTCAAAGATTCTGTAACATACATACCAAGCTAATAAAAGGAGAAAATATTTCTTACATTTCTTCTTTCTCCTTAAAACTTTCTTAATAATATATTTTGTACTATTTTTAGGTATATCGAGTAATTGTTCTGAAATGAAAATTGTTGATGAAACGGAAACAGGTGATTTTATAACATCTGCTAATATGTTATATATTTATATAATATTTTTCAGGTAGATCAAGTAATACTTCTGGAAGTGAAACTGTTGATAGTAGTGAAACAGGTAACATTCGAATTTTTGTTACAAGACTAAAATAAAAAAAAAAAAACATGAAATAAATGTCTACACGAACGCGGATAATTTTGCCATATCGATTTTGATATTAAAATAAAAACAATAAAAAATAATTTAGCTAAAAGTACTTGTTTTTTTTTCTGCAGATACAGCAGATGAAACGGATACAGCAGATGAAACAGATATAAAAATTGAACAAGAGGAACTAGGTGAAAAAACTGAACAAGGAGAGGAAATAATTATAATACGTAAGATTTTTTATGTACTACATTAATTTTCACTGTTAAATGTTCGCTAAAAGATTTTACACAAAAAGAAAAATTATATGCAGGGTGTCCTGCATAAAAAGCGACACAGAACAGGTTCTCCAAAATATGATGATTTCACGCAATATACCTCTATACCAAGTAAATAGTTACGGAAGCCTGTGGGGCATTAGGGTGGCCCTTAGTTACCCTTATTTTTTTTTCGCTACCTCCCCGTTTGGTGCTATTAGATGAAAAAAAAAAATCTGTGCAAAATTTCAGCTCTATCTGATAAAGGGAAAGGCTGCCCCAAGAGCCTTGAAAATCGAAAATATCTGTTTTATTTCTTGTGTTGAGAAATATTAATTACATGCAAAAAAGTATTATACAAAAGTTCTAGATCTATAAAAAAATACATTTTTGGATCTAGCACTGAAAATCACTTCTTTTGCTACAAATCCACGCTCTGTAACACAGAACGAAAGTCTATAAATCAACAATAAACGCTTTACCAAAGCGGGGTGTGACAAACCAAATAAAAAAGAGGGGATAAGGCAACGTGTGGTGGCTCAAAGTTGTCTCAACAGGTCGAGAGTCAGTTCTCTACTGGAATTTTGCTGAGTGAGAGCAAGTTTTCACGTCACGATGTGTTCTACTGCTACTCGTTTACGTGAAAAAATTTATTTACTCGGGCATTACTCGCATAATATAACTGGATGTAAATTGCCATCAAATAAACAGGTATTAAGTGTATTATTTTTTAATCTTCGGGTAGTGAAGTTAACTTTACGTGAAAGCGCCAGACTAGGTTTAAAAGAAGTGCAAATTTTTTGGGAAAAGGCACGAATTCCATCTCAGGATATGAGAAACTGTATACCAAAATTAGAAACTATGTACCAAGAATGGAGACAACTTCAAAAACACTCTGGAAGACTATCGAAGACTGAAAAAAAAAATAAGAAAAGTTTATATCGAAACTCGATGATCTTTTTGACATTGCACATGCTAACGCTTTGAACATGATTTCTATTGAAGAAACAATTTTTAATTAATCAAAGGAAAAAGGGACGGCCAGGATTTATGTACGGAATCGATCTCAAGGAATTTAAAATAACAAAAAGAGAAACAAGAATTATGGAACGAAGAGAGGCAGACGTGATGAGAAAAGAGCAAAGCGATCGTAAAGTTGAACAAATGAGTAAGTATGCAAAATTTAATTATATTCCATACAGGAAATTTTTGCTTGTTATTGTTAATTTTTTTGATTTCATATCAATAAATCTCTTCTTTTGTTTTTAAGTGCAAACTGCCGAATTGGTCTCAACCTTAAGCAGCAGTTTAGAATCAGATGTGAGTGTAGTACCAGTTGCTGGAACATCCACTGCTAATATTGTGATAGAACATACTCCCCCAGAAGATATGGAATTTGCATCCCTTTTATCAGAATCACCAAGAGCAAAAAGGAAGAGAGGATTTCGTAACATAATGACAACTAAGCTATGTGCGGCTTATAAATGTAAAATTTCTGACAGCAATGCAGTTCATATTCTGATTGCTACAATCGAGGCATTGGATCTTGATGTCCAGGAGTTTATCATAAACAGAAGTTCCATTCATTTTTATAGAGAAAAAATACGCAAAGAGAAGGCATCTAAAATTAAAAAGTACTTCAAAAGGTGGGTCCACATTGCTCCTGTTTGTGCTAACGCTCATGCTCGTGATCGCGCTTATGCTGTTTCTGGAACGTTGCATTTTGTGTTTCTTCTGTTTGTCAAGATTGTTTTATCTGCAAGCCAAAATGTCCACATTGTAGTTCTGTGTTTGCGCTCTAGCGGTCCCGACAGTGGAAGTAATCTTCTCCATGATTTGTAAACAGATGGGATGTTTTTTAATAAGTTTTGTCGCATGAGTAGTACCGATTTTAAAACACTAATTAATTTTGTTGGCCCACATATCCCAAGAAAGAATACCACCATTTTGTATTATTTAGCTTATAAAATTTATATTGTGGATCCCACAAAACAGGATAAGTTTGGAAAAGCCCAATTAGCTTTAAAATGTTTTCTTCAATCCACTCGCCCTTGCTCGTACGTTCGTACTTGACTAAACTTGAAAGCGAACAGTAAAAACAAAAAAACACCAAACGTCAACTGTGCTCGCGCGCGCAATATGCATCCCTTTGATGTATCGCTACCTGACCGAACAGTCAAAACGGGTGTTTTGGGTGATTGCAAGCACGAGGAATGCTGCAAACAGCCTAAACACGACGAATATGATTTTTGTTTCATTTGTGCTGTTTGCTTCGTTTGTTGCGCTTGTTGTGTTCGTTCGCACTGTTCGCGAGCAATGTGAACCCACCTAAAGACACTAAATTACAAGCTGCTGTCGTGCATTGGGATGGTAAATTACTTCCAGCATTAACAGGTAAAGAGATCGTTGATAGACTTCCGGTGATTCTTTCTAACGGCGATACAGAGCAACTTCTTGGAGTACCTGTATTGCAATCTGGAACTGGAAAAGAGCAGGCATCTGCTGTTTGTGAAACTCTCGCTGAATGGGGTCTCCAGGATTATATTAAAGCATTCGTTTTCGATACGACAGCAACGAATACTGGAAGTTTTAGAGGTGCATGCGTTTTAATAGAAAATATGTTAGAAAAAAATCTTTTGTATTTTGCTTGTAGACATCACGTGTATGAAATTATTCTTAGAAGCGTTTTCGAAAAAAAGATGGGTAAAACTACAAGTCCGACTGTGTTAATGTTTAAGAAATGTCAAAATACGAAAAGGTCGCGAGAAACTTGAATCAGGGCGATATATCTCGAATTCTTGACTTTGTTAGAAATACTTTAGGCGAACAGCAGCCTAGAGAGGATTATAGGGAACTTTTAGAATTAATCGTTATTTTTTTTGGCGAAACACCCCCTCGTGGAATATCTTTTCGTGTTCCCGGAGCCTTCCATCATGCGAGGTGGATGGCAAAAGCTATTTATTGCTTAAAAATCTTTCTGTTTCGTGATGAATTTTTATTATCAGAAACAGAACAAAATGCACTTTGTGATATTTGTATTTTTATTGTGAGTGTGTATATCGAAGCATGGTTTTGTGCGCCTTCTGCTGCCAAAGCACCGTATCAAGATTTCACGATTCTTTCAAAACTTTTTGCATGTCAAGCTATCGATCGTGATATCTCTCAAGCTGCTTTACAAAAACTAAGCAATCATTTATGGTATTTAAGCCCTGAAGTTGTCGCATTAGCTTTCTTTGATCCAAATGTGCCATTTGAATCGAAAATAAAAATGGTCAATGCTTTAATTTCGCGAAACAGAATTATCAATCAAAAATGAGAAGCGAATACAAATACAAATCGATGAAATCCCACAAATTATCAACGACGGAATTGAACAATTTGTTTCCTCCGAAACTAGAGAATTTTTCAAAAGATTTGAATTGGATGATGAATTCCTTATGACAGATCCGTCGACGTGGCATCAAAATGAATGTTTTGTAAAATGTCTGGAATTAGTGAATAAATTGAAAGTTGTAAATGATTCGGCTGAGAGCGGGGTGAAGCTTATGGAAGATTATAATAAATTATTTACGAAAAACGAACAACAAAAACAGTATGTGCTTCAGATTGTAAGTGATTATCGCCGAAAATTTCCAGGCTATAAAAAAGAGACTATCTCTGCCTCAAGATTTGTAGTAAAAAAAACATTTTTACATTTTTTTTTTATAGATTTTCAACTTTTATGTAACACTTTTTTGCATATAATTAATATTTAACAAGATAAATAAAATGGATATTTTTCTGTTTTTCTCTGATTTTTCGATTTTCAAGGTCCTTGGGGCATGGGGCACCCTTTCCCTTTATCCGATTGATCTCAAATTTAAGACAATTTTTTTTTCATGCAATGGCACCAAACTGTGGGGTAGCGCAAAGAAAATTAAAACTTTGAAAAATAAGGGCCACCCTAGTGGGGCATACATTTTAAAATAATTTAATATCTGAAACCGTTTAACTTGAAAAAATCTATATTTTATATTTGTGTTCTCATTTAATTCGACTTTATTAAAAGTAATTTGCTATTTGTTAAATTTAATTGAGAAATGCATGGCCAACTAAGTTTCAAGTGATTTTTGTAATAACAATGTCTTAATATGCATTGATTTGATTTTTCTCGTTTTTCTCGAAAAATTAAGTTTAAAAAAGAAAAAGAGTAAAAAAGTGTTGAATTAAAATTTTGCATAAAATAAAAAAATAAAAATTTTAAAAATCGGCCGATGGACATAAAAGTTCTGTATAGTTGTAAGGATGGGTTACCCCAAAACCACCCGTTAAAATATTTTAATTAATGTTTGCTTATCCACAAGTTTAAGAGCATGAAGCGCTTAAATAATTACCAAACATAGATTTTTTTAGTTAAACGGTTGCAGAGATATTACATTTTTTCGAAATGTATGGCCCTTATTTAGGCTTCTGTAACTCCTTAGGGGTACAGCTTGGTATACAGGTAACTTGCGATAAATCATCATGTTTTGGGGTGCCCAACACGCACCTGTTCTGTGTCGGTACTTATGCGGAACACCCTGTATTTTTAAATTTTATATTATTTCAATTAAAAACACTGAATTTTCGGTTTACTATTACTTTCCTAAGAAAAACTGATAGTAATATATATTTTTTTTTGTTTAACAGATTCTGTAGATGATTCATGCGAAGAAAAGAATAAAAAAGATCTAAATAGAATTGGTAAGTTTTGGGTTTATTTTATATACTTGTTCCACTTATTTTTTTTTATTTTTTTATAGGATATAATAACCCAATTTGGTTAAGGAAAAAAATAGAAACTCAACAAAAGCAAATGAAGTACTTCGAAAATAAAAATTTGGATTTACGATGTAAAATAATTGATATGAAAGTTACATTAGGATTCAAAGGGAAGAACATTAGGCGTTCAGATTGTGTAAAGGCGGTAAGATTTTATTTGATAAATAAAAAAAATAAATTAGAATGTAACTGGTTAATTTTAAATAATTATTAGGAACATGTCATAAAGTTGATGCTGATATCAAAATAAAGAACATTTTTAAATCTAATTAAAGGCATTGTCAACTTATTTTACGAATTTAAACGTCAAAACCAAACGTCTCATAACTACAGAAGGGTGTGCGATTTTCACTTTTGTAACCAAGGGAAATCATAGAAATAAGTAAAAAAAAAAAATAAGTTGCCAGTGCTTTTAAGATCTGTACAGATCGACAGGAATACCAAAAAACCGAGACATGCGCCAACTTCAGACACGACTGAGAGCTCGATTCATACCGTGTTTGCCAAATGTATCAGTATTAACGTTTAAAACTACAAACTATTTTTAATTGAACAATATAAAATCTAACAACAGATTGTACAAAAAATGAAAAAAATATCGTAACAATATGATGTGCATAAGATAAAATTATAGTCAATAACAAGTTTTGCAAATTTAGCATTCTTCTACAGCAGGGGTTCTCAAGCTTTTTTTTAACCCACGTATGCGTTTTTGTGTATCATTAATTATTCGTACCCCCAACAAAAACACTTTAATTATATTATGTTATAAGTTAAAGTTTAACTGTTATACTCTTTAATTACGTTAAGTTTTGGTACACCTTTGATTTTCACCCTTACACCCTTACTGATTTTCGCGAACCCCGAGGGGTACGTTTACCACTGGTTGTGAACCATTGTTCTACAGTCACCATTTTTTTATTATTATTTTTTGTGTCATCGGCCTGAACTACCAGGGTTATTTCGCCTCGTGTTCTGTGTAGGCTTTGTTACTGGTTTCCCAGCGCCACTTTATGAACAGCAATGTTAATTAGAACCCAACAGTGAATGGTCGAGTGGGGAATTCTACCAAGGCATCATAATTAATTTTAAATAATTAAATTAAATAAAAAAAATCCCGGCCAACGGTGGGATCCGAACCCGGGACCCTTGGATCCGCAGACAGAGACTCTACCACTGAGCCACCCACCCCGTGTATTATTATTCTTATTATTGTGTGTAAAAAAATTCGTTGCAACGTTCCTGGGGCTCTGACACACCCAGTACATTACGCGAAAGGCCTGGTCGCTGAGAAGATCACTCCTTTCATCCGCTCGGTCAGTGATCTTCGGCCAAATTCAATTGCCTCAAAAGATGAAGGGACCCAAGGACGCTTTCTGCATCTTCACCACTAGTTATCTTGATAAGTCTCGGCAAGCCGGTATTTTTTGTAGCTCCGTGAGCATAGTGTCCTTGATTCCCCCTAAAACACCCACATTAGGATTACCATTCGTACATTATATTCTGGATACATTCTTTACAACTCGCCAATCAGTGGAATGTATTTGGCACGCTTTTCCCTTTCCTTAATAAGAATGACAAACATGGCATGACTCTGCTTGTCCAACAGCACCAAATCAGGCTTGTTAGCTTGGAGTCTGGTTGTTGTGGGAAAAGCGTAATTCCAATAAATACGGCAACTGTTATTTTCCACTACCGCTTCAATTTCGCCTGGAGCGTATGGCAGAACTGGTGTCTTATCTATACCGTAGTGATGTCTCAGATGATAGTATGCGGCGTTGTGCCTGTAGATGTACCCAGGCACAACTTGCACCGGGCAAGCGGACAAAAGATGAATTAATGTCTGCGGGTATTGTTGGCATGTTCTGCATCTAACATCCGCCACATGCGTAAATTAAGCGCGGTATACGAGAGTATTAATTACGCCATCCTGACAAGCTAACAAGAATCCCTCTGTCTCAGACTTCAGGTCAGCTGATCGAAGAAAGTAGAAAGTTAATTCCCGAGATAGATTAAGATCTTCTATGTTCCTGTAAAAAACACTGTGTTGGGGTTTGCTGACGTGATCTTCCAAGAGCAGCTGTTGTTCTGCTGCCCTAACTAGACGTTTTACTTGAGCAGGTTCCAACTATAAACAGTAAACATGGCAACAATGTTGCTCACTGATTAACTGATTTAAAAAAAATTATAAATGAACTGAAATTTAAAGAAATCAATCAATATATTTAAATCGGTTTTATAAAATTCTTAAATAAATATAGATTATGATTACATATTAGTAGACACAAATTTCTCTACTTAATTAAAAAGGTCTTTCCACGGTATCTGGACAGTTTTCCAAATGATAATTATTCGAACGACATTTATTCCAATGGACATTTATTCGAAAAGACAATTCTTCGAACTGGCAATTTTTCGAATGTATGATTCCTTTGAATAGAGAATTTTTCGAAATAAGTTGGTTTTATTTTTTATATAATTTAATTTTAATAATTATTATTATTATTAATATTATTATTATTATTATTATTATTATAATCCCTTTGAATTTTGAGAACAGTTAAGGTTTTATATTATATAAATTAATTTTAATTAGTAATACATAATAAATTTAGTTTTGAGAAATTGTAATCATTTTAATAAGGGTTTTATGGTTTAGATTAAATGCTATACCTCTAATAACTAAGCAGGTAATTATTATTCCAACTGTTTTAAACTCTTACATTAAATGGTATAAAAGATGCAAACATTTTTATATTGTATTCAGTCTGAGTTTAGTGTTTATAAAGATGCCTCTCGAATTCCTTTTTAGTGAAAAAGAAAACAAAAAGTTATTTTTGAACGGATTTTTATTTATTAAAGACAAAGCCGTTCATGAAAAAATATATTGAAAGGGCGTGTTCTTTTTGTCTAAGAAATGTAAATCGCGAGCAATTACAAGGCATGATGATGTTTGCAAAGAGACTTCTCACAACCACCTCGCGGATGCAGCAGAAGTAGATGCCTTTCGTTTTAAGTGGAGGACAATGCTCGGACAAAAGAAACACTTCACACTACCTAGTATCGGCACTAGCAAGTGAAATGGTTAAAATAACAGCAGCCAAACTAAGTAAAGTAAATAGTTTAAAGCGGACAATAAGCAGGGAAAGAGTGAAAGAAAACATGGAACACGGCCGAAAAGTCTAGAGGAGTTGTATCTACCTGATTACATATACATGAATGGTACTTTTAAGAATGCTTTTTTACCAGCTTTTCACCATACATATATGTTGTTTTAATAATTTATAAAATATTTACTACTTGTTAATACTTTATTGTACAAGTAATTCTTTATTAGGTATTACACCTTACACCATGTGTTTTATATTAACCTTACTTACTAAAGAAAACAAATTGACATTCTATATCATTATAATCAATGATGTATGGATCACTGGATTACCTATTTAACAACAATACATTCATAAATGAGGAATCCATACCACTGGTATATGCACTTCTACCTGACAAATCAAACGACATATAAAGTTAATTTAAATCAAAAGACATATAAAGTTAATTTCGGCCCTTAAAGATCTAGCACCAGCTCTCAGACTACAGTCGGTTCTAATAGATTTTGAAGTAGCGATGACGGGAAAGTTACATCAAAAATTTCCGAATGCAACTGTACAAGGATGTTTCTTTCACTTTTCACAGGCAATTTATAGAAAAATTCAAACAGCGATATGACTCCGACAAAAACTTTGTACAGCACATGAAGCTTTTAGCTGTATTAGCTTTCGTATCTACAAAATACATACAACCATTTTTGAATGCATTAAGCGATGATTTTCCAGAAGAAGCTACTGAGGTTCTGGATAATTTTGAGGAAACATGGATTGGGATGATTCGTCGCGGTCGTCGAATGTCACCGTTGTTTGAGCGGGAAATGTGGAACCGTGTTAATGTTTTAAACGGTCAACCCAAGACTAACAACCACATTGGAGGTTGGCATCTTGCCTTCGAAAGCCAACTTTCTGCCGGCCATTCCACAATATGGAAGTTTATTACCGCCATTCAACGAGAGCAATCCTTAACTGAAATGAGAATTTCTCAATTTTAATGTGGAACTCTCGCTGTTCCGAAGAAAACGAAGTACTTCCAATTAAAAATTAGAATACAAAATATTATCAATCAGTTTTCTCTTAAAGACCCTATAGAATACTTAAATCGTGTAGCTTGTAATTTGTCTTATAAATAAGTTCCTCATTTCTTTTGTTATATAGTGTATTATAAATATTTCATGTATTAAAAAGAATTAATTGGGAATATAACCGCTATTTTTATACAAAACGCTTTTTATATTTGACGTTTCGGTGTCGCACCTGACACCGTTGTCAATAAATAAAATAAAAATAAATAAATTGAAATTCAGGTGCGACATCGAATATTTTTTGTTTAAATTACCTACACTTTACCATTCCTCAATAATGTATTTTCGAAAAATGGTCTGTTCAAATATTTGAAAAATGTTATATGACAAAGTCGTTTTTTTAAGTTTTAT
>OV651814.1:38706555-38727555 GCA_927349885.1 Psylliodes chrysocephalus
AGTAGTAATTTTAAATATTATAAAATAAAAAATAATAAAAGAAAGACTAAAATATAAATCTTATTTTTAATTATATTTATTCAATAATTATATGACTTAAGTTTTAAATAAAATGTACCTATTTATTGTAGGTTATTGCCGCGTTTGAGAATCCACATCGGATGCATTTTTTACATTTCGAGCGTTTTTTTATCCATATCGGACACATCTGTGCCATTACTTTTACGTATACTGAATCACGTGATCAAAGATTTACTACATCTCAGATGCATCTGATGTGGATTCTCAAACGCGGCATTTGATTTGCATTTAAATTTATAAAAAAACAACCATCAATCCAAATATTGGTAAAACAATTTTAAATTAGGAATTCTTAATGTGTAGGAATTTAAAAATTATCAGAAAATTTTAATCGACGCTACCCATTTTAATTAGATGACACACCACTTCATGCAATGAAAGTTAAAAATATACGCCATAAAACACTATTATTTATTAAAATCATCTCGTCCATCCGCTTTCATCTAGCATTTTATAGTAATTAACAATATATAACCCCTTCCATACGCTACGGCACTGTTAAATTGTACCGTTTTGTTTATAAATACGGACGGACCTAAGGTCCGTTCGGTTGCAACGTCCCTAAAGTTCCAGGTGGTTCCGGTGTTACACTGGAACTTAGAGATGGATATTAGCAAATTTGTAACTGTTAAGTACATTTTCGGATTTGTTACTACCCATCTTTAAATTCACGCGATATAACCGAACTTCGATTTTAGTTCAAGGACGACTTACCCAAGTCCGACTCGGCCACTGGGGCCCAATTCCTGACGCCTTCGTTAACTTATCGCATGCGATAACGTATGCGACTTGATGAAAGTATATTCCTGAGCTGGCGGCATTCGTCAAATTTATTAACGTATGCGCTAAGAAATGGTGATTTTCAAAGAGCGCTCATGACCGTTCGACAACCACTTTGTCGCATTCGTTTAGGTGAAAGTAAGGTTATAATTGTCAATTAATCCTGCTTTATCATATGTGATTCGTTTTTCTATCTATTGGTTTTGTTTTGTGATTTATTGGGAAATATTTATTTTTAATTTAACTTTTTTGAAAATTTTATTAGTTATTAGAATATAAAAATTAAACTTTTTGTACCATAAACTCTTTTATTGGACGCTTAAGTGCCAGTTTATTTTGGTATATTTTATTTAGTATGGATGATATAGAAGAAATATGAGTTTTACAGGCACTAAACAATGTTATTTAGTATGGATGATATAGAAGAAATATGAGTTTTACAGGCACTAAACAATGTTATAAATTCTACTAAAGTTTCATGCTGTTTTTCCGTTATTCGTGAACCACGCCGTTCCATTTTTAATATTCTAAATCTAAATTACTCCAATTCTCAAGTCTAAAATACAATCACAGTTAAAACATCTAAAAACCAAAAATTATTAGACATCTGCAATCCATATAATTTATAATTTTTGCATTTTTGGCAATTTTGACATATGTCAATGCAATTATCTCATATTCAGTGATACCATCTTTGGTATTCTTAATCCTCATTGGTTAAGACTATGCAATAATCAAAGACTCTTCGTTAACACGTTCGACTTGATTCGCGATTATCACATGGTGTTCAGGAATACTAAATTGCTGTCGTGTGCGTTAACGACCATGCGTTACTTAGCGCATGCGGCAGTTAACGCATGTTTCGAGAATTGGGCCCCAGGGGTAGTATTCTCGAATCACGAATACCGACATTCGCATACGTGTTTTACAATGTGTCTCACTCTGTTGAACGAAAATCAAGTGAGACAAATCATAAATCTCGCATGCGAATCTATAGTCGTGACTCGAGAATACTACCCCAGAACTATTATAGGTTCTTTCGTTCGCTATTGGTGTAGTGTCCACCAGTGTAAATTACACCAGTTACACCACCTTATTGACCCTAATTTACTTCCTCCTTATTCCTTATACACATCGTCGAGTGTAATTCACTCCTTCTAAATAGCTGGTGGAGAAAATATCCACCAGTGTACACCACATCGCCGACAGGAAGGTATAGTGGGTTTTACACAATGAACTGGAGTGGGGTAGAAAGCCAATGTGCATATTGTATCAATAGAACTAGATGCGACTCTATGGGCGCAGCCATTTTTATTTCTCATCTCACTCAGGAGTATTTATAATAACCATTTTCTGTTTCACATTGTTATTGTTCAATCCACATGCTGGTGGATCAGACAATTGCTGCGTTTGATAATCCACATCGGATGCATCTCAGATGTAAAAAATCTTTGATCACGTGATTCAGTATACGTAAATGTAATGGGACAGATGTGTCCGATGTGGATAAAAAAACGCTCGAGATGTAAAAAATGCATCCGATGTGGATTCTCAAACGCGGCAAATAACAAAGTGAAATAGGAAATGGTTGTTATAAATACTCTCGAGTGAGATGAAAAATAACCTGTCTTTGTCCATAGAGTCGCATCGCAAGCCTATTGACAAGCATTCTACCCCACTCCAGTTCATTGGTTTTACACCGGACCAAACGAAAGGTATGGGTGTGGGTTGGTGTAGTTCATTACTACACCCAACTACACCAGTGGGACGAACGAAAGAACCTTATATATTCTGGAAGAACAAAGCCGATCAACAAAATAAAGCCGCATAGCGAGGTGATATTTGACATTTCTGCGCCCACATGTGCGTATCGAAATACATTAAAAAGGATCATCAAAGTTTAATATCAAGATCGGTGGACTCAGCTGAGTTCTGTTTATAAATACGGACCTTTGTGTCCGTTGGTGTAGTTCATTCCTACTCCTACACCAGGGACGAACGAAAGAACCTTATGACTTATGACGCTGTGACTGTCACTGTCACTTTTTGTTTGTTTTTAAAATTATAATCAGTGTTGTTCCTGGTTGTACAATTGTACAAAAAGTTGTACAATCAGTTATGCGGTTGTACTGTTGTACGCACTTTTGAAAAAAGACAGAAATGTTGTACAATTTGAAATTGCTAAATATTTATGTAAAATCGGGTATATAAAAGGTTTTCTTCGCTCAAAAAGTCTACGATTTGTTAAATAGTATGCATTAAAATTAATAAAAAAATAAAAGTTTAAATTTGGCGCCAATCGCGACCAATCAGTACACCGTTTTACATCAAAAATATATTTTAAACTGGAAAAAAGAAGAATTTAAAGCATGGGAAAGTAGTAGGCCATAGTCTGTCAATAAAAAAGAAGAAGATTAATTAGTGGTTGTACAATCGAAAGTAAAAGTGTACAATTTTGACACTGAAAGTTGTACAATTCAAAAATCCCTAGGAACAACACTGATTATAATAAGAACATGACATAAGAATCTTATTGATGTTTTAAGTTTGTTTATAAGTTTTATTTTTATTTGGTTTTAAATAAAAAAAAATCAGAAAAGTGATTAGCCATTGCAAAATGGCAAGAACCTGTATAGTTTGCCGAAAATGTTGGCGGAAAGGCAATGGTCGCTCTTTCCACAGGTAGGGTATGTTCTTATCACACCATATGAGATGTAAAATGTAAATAATTAAATATTATCCATATGCATAACAAATGTGCTATGGTTTTATTTATTTCTTGATCTACAAAATTACCGATAAAAATAATAGTAAAAACTGAGTGTTTTAATGTATATACATTGACAGGTTTCCGAGAGATATATTTAATCGTCAGCTGTGGCTCAAAAACTTGAATCTAAATGAGGAAGATCTCAAAAAAGTTAAAGATGCCACAATTTGTTCAGATCACTTTTCACCCAAAGATTTGTTTAGCAACAATGGTGAGACAGTATATTTGAAATTCAATGCCTTGCCAATAGAGTAAGTAAACAAATATTAATATATATCAATAAGAAAACGAGTTGTTAAAAAAATATTTTTTATTCACTGTTTTGGAAAACACAAATATAGGTTGACCAGTATTTTCTAAATCAGAACATTAATCTTCAGAGATAGACACTTAAAAGTGTAGCAGAGGGTACAGCTACACAACAAATTGCCAGTTTCTTATTCATAATAAACCTATTTGTGATAATTCAAAATAATTGGAGGAAAACTGGTTACAATATAAATACAACATGTATTCTGTGTCAGGAACTGAGAACAAAAAAAGAAGAAACCAAAGAAGTATAACATAAATATGTTAATTTTAAAAACTAAAACCAAAATTAAATAAAGTTAATTTATTTTTGGGATTGGGCCTTTACAAAACTAAAACCTTAAAGTACTATCACATTATGTAAACAATGGTGGTTTGTAAGTATCTAAAATACATTAAAAACTTGAAAAATAGAATAAACTTAAATTAAAAACAGTAAAATATAAGTACCTACTCTGGTATAAAAATAGTAAAATACAAATTTTAAATAAAAAAGTGAATCTACTAAAAAATTGCAAAAAAATGCTCTTTGAAAAAAATTGTCAAATAAAAAATATACAAATTTTAGTTAAAAAAATCATCAGCCAGTCAGTCTGAACCTTAAACATTTAACAACTATTTTATTGGATAATTTGAAAATTCGTAAACAAATCTTAAAAATCCCCCTGCGAATTATTAAGGTGAAAATAATTACTCTGAGATTTTAAACAAATCTGTCGCAGCCAGGAATCTAACCCGAACATCCTTGTATACTAGGCAAGTATCCTTCCTTCTAGACCATCATGACATTGTCTGTCGAGATTCCTAGACAGAAATTTGATGTACTAGTTTGGGCCAGACAGAGGTCAAGCTCATTCTCCAATTTCAAATACGTCTATACAGCATTGGTAAATATAAGAAATGCATTTATACATACTAAGCCCATATCTTTCTTTGTCTCTGTGAGTTAAGTTTTCAATGTACATTAAGAGACATAAACCTGAGTGTGAAAATTGGGAATTTATGTAAATCGTAATCTGAATAGTCAGAGAAATATCTGAAATTAATGGCTAAATAATTTCAAAATTCGCTAATAAATCTCAAAAATCCCCCAGGTGAAAACAAATACTTGGGAGATTTGAAAAAACGCCTGTCGCAGCCGGGAATCAAACTCTGACATCCTCGTATGCTAGATCATCACGACATTGACTGTCGAGACCCCTAGACAGAAATTTGATATGCTAGTTCGGGCCAGACGGCGCGGCGGTCAAGCTCCGTTCTCAAATCTTCAAATACAGCATCGGTATATACGAGAAATGCATTTAAGCATACTAAGCCCATATCTTCGTCTGAGTGAATTTTCTCTTAACATACATTGGTGTAGCAGTTTGCCTGAGATAATTGTTAATGAAAAAAAAAAAAGGCCAAATAATTGGCAATTGCAAAAAAAGAGGATTTTTTAAATTTTAATTTTAAAGGGGGAAATGGGGGAGGGAGCCTTTAATGAAACTCTTTGTTCTTTAAAGAAACATAAAAATTTTAATTACAGCTACTAAGCATAAATAAATAATGACGTGTATCTGGGTTTTGGATTTTCACATTTTAAGGGGGGAAAACGGGGGATGAAAGTTTGTATGGGACTATCGATTTTTTTTTGTTCTCTTTGGAGTTAGAAACATGAAAATTGGAATTGCAGCTACTGAGAACAAATTAATAATGACGTGTTTCAGGGTTTTTGGATTTTCACATTTTAAGAGGGGGGGGGGACCAGGGATGAAAGTTTATTTAAAAGTATCGATTTTTTTTAAAGGTAGTAACTTGAAAATTGGAATTGTAGGTCTCATCATAAATAAATAATTAAGTCTTTTAGGGTTTTTGCATTTTCACATTTTAAGGGGGAAAACGGGGGGGTGGAAATTTGTTGAAAAACATGAAAATTTGAAATACAGCTACTGATCAAAAATAAATAATGATTTGTTTCATGGTTTTTGGATTTTCACATTTTAAAGGTGGGGGAAATAAAAATAAAATAAAAATAAATAAAAATTAAAAATAAATAAGAATTAAAAATAAATAAAAATTAAAAATAAATAAATAAAAATAAGTACTGCATGCAATCTGGTGATATTAGCAGACGAGAGCCGTACCAGAAATGTGGTATAAAATGAGATTAGTATATTTAAATATTAAAATAGTCTAATTAACATTAATCTATAATACTATCACAAACATACCTTGAACAGTAATACAACATATTATCGCGTCTTTTATTACGAAGTAATGGATTTTTTTATACTAAAAACATGACTCCACGTGCTTCTCAAAAGTCCCCTTCCCCCCTCTTTTCTTTTGAACGGTGGTACTTAGACTGATGAAATTTGGAGGGTAAAAATGAACTATTGCAAGCTCATCTACTAGTGGTAATAACCAATAATATTAAATGGGACCTTATGGCAAGTGACATCTCGTTTGAAAGGTATTTAGAATACCTATTCAGTCATACTATTTTTTTTTTGGATTTACGATGTTTTTTAATAATATTGGTTTCAGTTGCCTGGTGACGTCACTGGTAGTGACGTCACATATTACGTCACTTGTTACCACTAGTAGAGAAGCTTACAATAGTTCATTTCCACCCTCCAAATTTCATCAGTCTAGGTATCACCGTTCAAAAAAAAAGAGGGGGAGGGGACTTTTGAGAAGCACTGTATAGGATAAACCGTTTAAATGCACGGCACTGGTCACGATCCCTAAAGCATGCTTCGTGGATCGGTGGATCTGGACCGTGGGCACTGGTAACAAGTTGTTATAGCAGGAGTAGAAGTTGGAAAGTCTTTTGCCAGTTCTCCTACTTTATACACATAAATTGACAGGTTTGCGGCGGATCTTACCGAAGTGGACGCGATACATTGGCATACAAAATTATTTTATACATGTTAGATTTCGAATAAATAGTTTAATAAATTGTGAATATTGAAATTTTGAAAAATTATGATTTAAATATAATACATGTTCAATTATTATTTATAGTACATAAATACATGCGATTGTCCGGTTCCGCCGGTAACAATTTAAAATTACTTATTCTATGAAACGACACTGGCAGGTAAAGATTACTGCGAAATTCTCGAAGCCGTCCGACGTGGTTTGACGTTTACCCCTTTTCACCTACCAAAAGCCTTTCCAACTTCTACTTGTGCTATAGTTCCTAAGCATACTATTTGGAGCATGGAGTTAGAAGGTAGGGAGACGTTATAAGCATCTTTTTCAAACAAGGCGAATTTTTTTTTAACGAAATTTATTATTGATGCCTGTCACATGACGTCATTGATTGATTATCAAATTATGCAATTATAATTATTTATTTATTTTAAAAAACGTGTGGCACTCGGGGACTGCCGTGGTAAAGCTATTGCATAGCATTTTTTTATCAAATTATGCAATTATAATTATTTATTTATTTTATTTATGCAGTATTTTTTTTTCTTTGATATTAATCCAAGTTACACTTTTTGAGCGTGGTGACTAATAAGAAAACAAATATTTTTCTTTTATTGAATAAATGAGAAGTTAATATTGTTTAAAATATTTTTATTATCTTACAATACATGTAGGTTATTCAGGAATGTTTATCATTGAAACTATAGGTTTATGGTAACTGAAATAAGAAACATAAGTTTGAGACTTGATATCCTCTAAATATCTGAAAAATACCGCCTCAATGGTGGTCCCATATTTTGTTGTGGATTCTTGTGGATCATTATTCATTTTAAAATTCAATTTTTCCGAAATTGTGTCTAAAAGAGATAGAATCAGTTATGAGCAATTAGCAGCTAGTCTACACGCATACGTCTAGTCGCACGCACACAAACACCGTGCCGACGTCTGCCGACCTGAAACGACGTTAGACGATGCACGGCTTTCAACGCCGCACCGCTGTGCCGGTCGGAGTGGGGGTGTTAGGTTTATTTTCGTTACGGAATTTGTTTTTCGATTTTTTGATTTTTCGATTTTCTTTTATTGAATAAATGAGAAGTTAATATTGTTTAACGCCGCACCGCTGTGCCGGTCGGAGTGGGGTGTGTTAGGTGTTTTTTTTTTTTCGTTACGGTCGTTACGGAATTTCTTGATTCGGTCGCCGCGCTCAAAGCCCGCGATAAAAGCTATGCAATAGCTTAAAACAGCATCTAGCCAAGTCATTTGTCACTTACGATTTAAATTTAAAAAATGGACAAATAATGGAATAATGTTTACTTATGAGTATTATTTTATAGGTATATTCCCTTGGATCGAAAGTGTAGCACTAAGTTACACAACTTCTGAAAATATCGTTACATCCATACAATTTATATAAATTAAATATCAATCATTTTTAGTGTACGAGACAACAATAATTAAATAAGGAAAATAGTGTATATTCTTTCCTACAAAATTGTAAATATTGTTCAAATGAATTTTGAAAAAATAAGTGTTAAGTGCCATTTTGATGTTATGTTTACAGAAGAGTGGTACTAAATTATAACTGCCACATTTTAGATAATTAATAAACACATTCCAAAGATACATGCTTATTTTGTTACCAGTCCTCAATTTCACATGGAAGGATCTTCTAATTGCAATAAAATGTGGTGTAGGAATTTTGACAACAAATATATGACGACACATTTCTAATGAGCAACCCGGGTATCCCGTTTCGCAACATTCGCGCATCACAATCATTTTGGGATGTAGGAATACGGTCGCTAGGCAAGTTGTTTTTTGTGCAGAAGTCAACGGAAAAAGTAATTCTTATAATCTCAATTTTTTACATTCAAAACCCTGTGTTAGATAATAGAAAATATAGTTGTAAAAGAATTGTTGTGTTCCTGTTCATGGTAATATTATACGAATACAAAAGATCGCAGTGTTTTTTATTGACGCAGCTAGTGTTAAACCAAAAGATACTAGCTGTGGCCAGTCTCAGAACTGGCACTCGTGATGAGGATGTAGCCAGCAGCACCATCCCCATTCATGTGGTTTTTACAAGGCAAATTGATGAAAAGGGTAGGTACAAAAATGTTGAATCTGTAAACCTTAATTACCTAAATGAATAGTGTTGTATTAAACTTTTTATAATAGCTAAAATAAAATGATAAAGTGACCATATTTTGAAAAGTAAAAAACGGGACAAATCGAAACAAAAACTCGGAGAATCGTAAAATCGAAACCCGTCGATGAAGACGAATTCTATTTTTTGCAGTAGTTTCGGTTTGGTTCATTGAAAAGTCACTATAATCGGACAAAAGCTTTTTATTATTGAGAAACATGAAAATTGGAATGGCAGCTACTGACTACAAATAATTAATGACGTGTTTCAGGGTTTTTGGATTTTCACATTTTAAGGGTGGAAATGGGGGGTGAAAATTTATTTGGGAGTATCCATGTTTTTGGTTCTCTTTAAAGTTAAAAACATGAAAATTGGAATTGCAGCTACTGAGTACAAATTAATAATAATGTGTTTTAGGGTTTTTAAATTTTTACATCTTGGGGGGGGGGGCAAACGGGGGGGGGGGGGACAGTTTGTATGGGAGTATAGATTTTTTTGTTCTTTTTGAAGTTAGAAACATGAAAATTGGAATTGCAGCTAATGAGTACAAATTAATAATGACGTGTTTTAAGGTTTTTGGATTTTCACATTTTAAGGGGGGGAAACGGGGGGTGAAAGTTTGTGACGAAGTCACTAAATTTTGCTCTCAGTTAATTTAAAAATGTATATTTCAATTAATTCCCGCCTGAGAACATGTAGAAGTTCTCCCGTATTTCTGTTTCCCAGGAATTACCGTTTTTCAACAATTGCGAGTACCCTCGTAGATTAAAATATTCTTATATTTGCCGAAATCCGAATGGGCATTTTGTAGAGTCGATTGCGTACCGATTATCTACCTTTTATTTGTCAAGGTACAAGAAGGACATTTTTTTATATTTTTAACCGACTTCAAAAAAGGAGGAGGTTATCAATTCGTCGCGATATTTTTTTTTTTTTTTTTTTTATGTATGTTCGGCGATTATTCTTTAACACGGTGTCCGATTTCAATGATTCTTTTTTTGTTAGAAAGGAAGTATTTCAGGGGTGGTCCTATATAAATTTAGTCAAAATCTAATAATTGGGTCCATGAGAAAATCCTCAAACTCTTCATTTTTTATGTATGTTCAGCGATAATTTTTTAACACGATGTCCGATTTCAATAATTCTTTTTTTGTTAGAGAGGGGCTACTTTAGGGGTGGTCCCATATAAATTTGGTCACAATCTAATAATTGGATCCGTGAGAAAATCCTCAAACTCTTAATTTTTTATGTATGTTTAGTAGAGGTGTGTCGTTCGCGAACTTAAAAAGGAGGAGGTTATCAATTCGTCGCGATATTTTTTTTTTTTTTTTTTTTTTTTTTTTATGTATGTTCGGCGATTATTCTTTAACACGGTGTCCGATTTCAATGATTCTTTTTTTGTTAGAAAGGAAGTATTTCAGGGGTGGTCCTATATAAATTTAGTCAAAATCTAATAATTGGGTCCATGAGAAAATCCTCAAACTCTTCATTTTTTATGTATGTTCAGCGATAATTTTTTAACACGATGTCCGATTTCAATAATTCTTTTTTTGTTAGAGAGGGGCTACTTTAGGGGTGGTCCCATATAAATTTGGTCACAATCTAATAATTGGATCCGTGAGAAAATCCTCAAACTCTTAATTTTTTATGTATGTTTAGTAGAGGTGTGTCGTTCGCGAACGATTCGTTCAAAAAGAACGAATCAATGGACTGACACGAATGAATTGATTCCCTGTTTTTAAAAGATTCGAATCTTTTTTGAGTCAATTGCTCGATGGCTCTCCGATCGATCAAACATTCCGAGTTTGGTTGCTTCGTTCATTCGATTCGGATTCGAAGATTTGGTATTTTACATCGGCATCGGCAAATTGGTCGCTTTTGTTCTACGTTCTACGGCACAATACGAGAACTCTAACTGACAGGCGGTGGCGGTGTGTGTCTTTAATGTTTTTCTCACTTTACGGGAGGTGTATTAAGCTTAGGTAAACAATTTATGCGTGTTGTCTGAAAAATAAATTTAAATCAAAGTAAAATTAAAACAATAAATGACGAATCGTGAATATATAATTTTGCGTTAACTTTGGCTATATATTTAGCATTTAAAAAAAATTGTGTTATTGTTGTTTATCTTAACGGACAATGATATATCTATTATTCAGCTGCATTTTTTTTATGAAATATGAAACATTAATTCGCTTTACTTTAAAATAAATCTGGTTATAATTATTTTACTCGACGACCTAGTAGGTAGGTAGGTTAGGTAGTATTCAAATTCGTAAAAGTCCGGTTCGATTTCCTTCGCCGGATCGGCGGAATAACATCGTTCGTAGTTCGCTAAAGTGAATCACTTGAGAACGAATCTTGAAGAACGAATCTTTTTAGGTGAATGAATCAAATGAATTAATTCAGTAGAAAGATTCGAACTTCCCACCTCTAATGTTTAGCGATAATGCTTTACCACCTTGTCCGATTTATACGATTCTTTTTTTGTTAGTAAGGGGGTACCTCAGGGGTGGTCCCATATAAATTTGGTTAAGATGTGGTGATGGCATCGGCACGTTTTTGAAGTCAGTTTTTTTAAATTTTTAATTTGTAATACTTGTTAAATTGTAAACAGTCAGCTGTAGTGGTGGTATCCCCCACTCGGACTTACTGGTCTTCCATCTTGGTTTACCGAAAAGCATAAATTAAATGACATCTGGGAATAACGCCCTCTTCTCGCTTGCCGGCCGCCGTAAGCTCTATTCTCTTGATTGCCAACAGCCGAAAACTACTCACCCTTCGTTAGTATCTAGTGAATACTCCGTGAAGTGCCGTGATTTCGGAAAAGTTAATTGATTGACCCCGTTTAATTTGCTAAGGGTACCGTAGGGTACGAGGTGTAAAGGAGATAAGTGTTTTATTTTTTTTATTCTAGTATAGTGGCTACCTGGCAGTGACCGCCTGGAATTATTTTTACCTCTACTGAGTTTACCTTGAGTACACTCTGGTGTACTTTAGGGTCGCAGAGCAAACTGCGATTCCAAAACTGGCGCCTGAGCAACCCCTAGTCGAGAATCACCTTCATAGCGCCACACAGACTCGCTGATTCACTGTAGGTGAACCAGAAGCCTGTCACAAATTTATTTAAAAATATCGTTTTTTTTTAAGGTAGGAACTTGGAAATTGGAATTGTAGGTTCTCATCATACATAAATGTGTTTCAGGGTTTTTGCATTTCAACATTTTAAAAGTTTGAAACATAAAAATTTGAATTACAGCTACTGACTAAAAATCAAAAATGATGTGTTTCATGGTTTTTGGATTTTCACATTTTAAGGGGGGAAAACGGGGGTGAAAATTTGTATAGAAGTATAAATTTTTTGAACGTTGAAACTTGAAAATTTTAATTGTAGCATAAATAATGGTTTTTAGATTTTTGTATGGTAGTATCATAAAAATAAACTAAAATTAAAAAAAAAATTATTATTAAAAATTAATAAAAATTAATAAAAATTAATAAAAATTAATAAAAATTAATAAAAATTAATAAAAATTAATAAAAATTAATAAAAATTAATAAAAATTAATAAAAATTAATAAAAATTAATAAAAATTAATAAAAATTAATAAAAATTAATAAAAATTAATAAAAATTAATAAAAATTAATAAAAATTAATAAAAATTAATAAAAATTAATAAAAATTAATAAAAATTAATAAAAATTAATAAAAATTAATAAAAATTAATAAAAATTAATAAAAATTAATAAAAATTAATAAAAATTAATAAAAATTAATAAAAATTAATAAAAATTAATAAAAATTAATAAAAATTAATAAAAATTAATAAAAATTAATAAAAATTAATAAAAATTAATAAAAATTAATAAAAATTAATAAAAATTAATAAAAATTAATAAAAATTAATAAAAATTAATAAAAATTAATAAAAATTAATAAAAATTAATAAAAATTAATAAAAATTAATAAAAATTAATAAAAATTAATAAAAATTAATAAAAATTAATAAAAATTAATAAAAATTAATAAAAATTAATAAAAATTAATAAAAATTAATAAAAATTAATAAAAATTAATAAAAATTAATAAAAATTAATAAAAATTAATAAAAATTAATAAAAATTAATAAAAATTAATAAAAATTAATAAAAATTAATAAAAATTAATAAAAATTAATAAAAATTAATAAAAATTAATAAAAATTAATAAAAATTAATAAAAATTAATAAAAATTAATAAAAATTAATAAAAATTAATAAAAATTAATAAAAATTAATAAAAATTAATAAAAATTAATAAAAATTAATAAAAATTAATAAAAATTAATAAAAATTAATAAAAATTAATAAAAATTAATAAAAATTAATAAAAATTAATAAAAATTAATAAAAATTAATAAAAATTAATAAAAATTAATAAAAATTAATAAAAATTAATAAAAATTAATAAAAATTAATAAAAATTAATAAAAATTAATAAAAATTAATAAAAATTAATAAGAATTAATAAGAATTAATAAAAATTATTAAAAATTATTAAAAATTAATAAAAATTAATAAAAGTTAATAAAAATTAATAACAATTAATAAAAATTATTAAAAATTAATAAAAATTATTAAAAATTAATAAAAATTAATAAAAATTAATAAAAATAATAAAAAAGGAAGTCATGTATTTTTTTATATTAATAACACGACTACATGCTAGCAAAGTCGCGAGCAAAGCCGCGGGCAACAGCTAGTTTTGTATACTTTTAAATATGAAGACTAGAGAGAAGGAGGCGAATCGGCAATGGTCAAATTTCAAATTTCCGTCCTTCTTTTTATAAAGTTCGCGAAATTGACTGTAGTTGGCAGGTATGTCTAATGACAGCGCAACCAATTTTCTATGTAAGTCAATGTAAAATAAAGTGATTTTAAAAAAAAATGATGAAAAGAATCAAAATAATGTGAAAAAAAGTACCTGAGTACAAGTAACATGAGTGACAAAAAACATCAAAGCAACATTTACGTCGTTTCAGATTGTAAAACAGGATAAAAATCAAATGTAGAACTAAAGAAAACACAAGAAGAAATCAATTCAATGTCTTTTTAAAGCTTTTAATGTAAGTAAAATAATGTATTCATGTCTAAATATCATATTTATTGTAAACTAGTTACAATATTATCTTACGGAGTGTAGTTTATTTTATTACAAGTTTCTATAACATAAAATTTTACAGTCATAGATACTGATTTACAATCAACAATAATTATGCATTAAATTTAACTTACTAGAAAAAAAAAATATTTTTTATAGTTTTAATGTTAGATAAAGAGTTGCTACTGTTATTTTTTTTTTTTTGACTCCAATTATGTCATTGTAAATGTTTTTTATAGGATACTAAACGTTTAGAACAGTGGCAGCATATATATCGTTCCTAGTGCCGGGTCGGTGGTGTAGCGGTCTAACGCGCTTATATTCATTTATAAGCAAGTTTATGTGTCAGAGACTGCTGGGCTCCGAATCCCAGACCAGACCATGTGGATTTTTAATTAAATTGCATGGATCGGTATAGGATTTGATGTGTGCCATATTAATAGAAATTCAATTTCTGTTGATATGACATACAGATTATAAAAAATCGCCATACATTACCGTCTCGATGATGGTGGGTGAGGTTTTCCGGGTTTTCCTCACCTGTAAGTCAAATGGCACCATCAATCATCTTTAAGGCGTCCCTTTCCCCGCACAATCTCAGCTTTTGGGGTTCAAATTCACTCGTAAGAGGGTGAATTAGGGAGAGTATTATTATAAATATTATTATTATAAAGTACTTTCTACAGATGATGCTGTTCTATACTTTTTAGAAGATATGAGACTATTTTTACTGATGGTACTGTTAGCAAAGCTGAAATTAAAGGATGAGGTAATACCATGTACATTCCCAAATCTCCCTTTATACTTGTATTACAACAATAAAAAATCTGTTTTATTTTACTCTTAAAACTATATATAGGTTCAATTCAAAAAAAAATTGCCACAAAATTGTACTTATCTTTCAGCAATTAAAAAACCTTTTCGAATTTGGTCATACATACCTAATTTGTATTTGTATATAGATAAAATTAAATAATTTATCAATTAAAACATGCAAGACTTATTTAGAAATAAATATAACATTATGTTCTGTGCTTTATTTAGATATAAATAAGTTTATTTTTATTATATTGACAAAATTATGTATAATTCCCATAAGAAGCCATGTATTTTGAACAACGTATGCAGTACCAGCGCCCATGCGGTTAATTATAGAAGCTCAATTAGCATGCGTTTTTTGCGACCCTATTTTGAGTATGCCGATCGTCTCCTTATGTCTAGTCTTCATACTTTTAAAGTCGGATGGTCACTTTTATACTAGATATTTTGTGATTTTTATGGGACTTCTAGGCTCCCGATTTGGAGACCGCCATTTCAATGTTGCCACGACGGTGTCCGAATCGGAAGTCCGGCTTGAATGTAATGTTAAGTCAAACTTCACTTCATTTGATTCTTCTTGTTAAATTTGAATTATATAAACCGTGCAAGTTTTCGTCCGATTTAAAGACGTTTATAATATATGGATTTGGCAAGACGTCTTAAGAACGTCTTTGAGCTCTCACATTAATACGTCTGAATTATGGCTTTTGCAAGACGTCTTAATAACGTCCTAGGACATTGAGACCAAACCAAGACACAAAAAAGACGTCTTTCAGACGTCGTGTGCTATCTTAAAATTATTGTAAATTGTTGAAAACTCCCAAGTGACAAATCAACAAATTCACTTTCAATTGCAAATGTTACGTTTCATCAAATTAGAATTGTCGTTCGACACAAATTTAATTTTTGAAAATTGTAAGCTGATCCTGCTATCCCAATCGCAGCAATAATCCAATACTTTTATTAGGCATTCCAAACTGAATGACTACCAGTGGGTTTTGACAGGTTATGATGTGGCAAAGTTATGGCAACTCTGTAGGCCTGGTGATTTGACAAGGTGAGTGAAATAGATAGTTACATAGATTGATCATCCCTATTTTTTAAAATAAACAAGCTTATGCCTTGAAGTAAACATATAAGCAATTATTATTTTTTAAATATCTAAAGTCTGAAAATTGGTTTTAAAACACATTTTTGCTAAACTGATTCAAATTAATAAATATTTGCCATGCAATATGGCTGCTCGCAAACGACCAGCTTTGAGCAATGTATATAACATTGCTGCGTTTGAGAATCCACATCGGATGCATCTGAGATGTAAAAAATCTTTGATCACGTGATTCAGTATACGTAAATGTAATGGGACAGATGTGTCCGATGTGGATAAAAAAACGCTCGAGATGTAAAAAATGCATCCGATGTGGATTCTCAAACGCAGCACATATATGTATCGTTGACCCTGTTAATGACAACAGGGTTGCCATATCTAAACTGTCAGTACCCACTGGTAGCCATTTGGACAGGTCGTTGGAATGCCTAATTGAACGCAGCTTTCATTCAAAATAAAAATTAAATTTGACATTATTTCTTCATTTTCTATAAAAATCTTGACGTTGCCAAATCAATGTGACAATTAATTGTTGCTTTTTAATCGGCTGGTGCGAATTAAACTACGATATGTAATACTTAAATAATAAGTTTCACTTTACTAAGGGGAAATGTATTCTGAAGCGGTGCGAATGGCCCTATATGACCTAAACCCTACTCCTAGTTTCTAAGTCGACACGGGTGCAAAAAAACGGTCGGTGCGCATGACAATTTGGACGCCAGCCTGTCAATTTCAAGCATTACGTCACGTTTCCCACGGGTGTACTACGATAAATTATATTATTTTTTATTAATAACGCGCTATTTTATTAATAATTATTATTGGAACATTTGTTTCAGCTGCGTATTAATCAAAAATCATTTTTAAGTGATTTTCTTAAAATAAAAGTTGTCTAGTTGAATGTAATAAGTGTTAAATTTAATTTTGATGGTCCTTTTTAGTGCATTTCGATACGCACATGTGGGCGCCAAAGTGTCAAATATCACCTCGCTATGCGGCTAGATTTTATTCATCGGCTTTGTTCTTCCAGTTTAATGTATAGTTTAGTGATCCGATGTGGATATTCAAACGCGGCAATAGAAATGCCTTTATTTTCGAATTCCCATTTGGCAATCCTGTTTGTGTTGTGTGCACATGCATACTTTGATTTTCTTTTAGTATACGGAGAATGGTCGCACTGCGCAGCTTTCTGAGTGCCTTTTAAAAGGAGATAGAAAATTCCGCCATTTTGAACCCTTATTACGTGTTGCCTACATCTTGGCGCAATATTTTTAATAGGTGCGTTTTAATCATCCGCTTCTGCTTCAGAATTGTCGGTTTTCTTGTTTTAATCTGACAGGTTAAAACGACTAAACCGACAATTCCGGAAGCAGAAGTAGATTATTAAAACGCACCTGATATTTTCTTAGATAATATAATAGCAGATAGGCCACCACTGCATAAAGTTATACAATATTAATCTCGCTATCATATAATCAGTATCTCTCTTTCTAATGAAGGCTTTCTCACTCGTTTTAGAATTCTCAGCAGTAGCGTACCGTAAAACAATTTCGCTGGGTCATTTTAAATGCGAAAATGTTGACCAAATAGAATATAAAATAAAATGTTTTAAAAGGTAGGTAGGTAGGTAGGTAGGTAGGTAGGTAGGTGCATTTTTAATGAAGTGAAAACAAAATATGACTTTTTTGTTATGAATATAATATTAATAACAATTACTTTTAACACCACAACACGAACAAATTTAAATTAAACACTGGAATAATTGTCTGAGAAAAGCTTTGTAAAACTGACAAATACAAACAAAGAGATAGAGATATTAATCTATTTCTCTTTAATTAGAATTCTCGACCATATTATCATGGCGACAGAAATATTGTTTACTGTCCTCTCTTTACTACTTACTTACTCTGAGGATATTTTTCTTGCTGCTGTCAGTGTCAGTGAATATTATTTTTGGAGTCACAGTTTATTGCCAAAAAATCAGTTAGCTCACTCGGACCAGTTGAAAGTTCCAAAATAACATCCACTCCATGGATACAAATTCAGGATACGCAGAAGACTGCTGTTTTATTATAGGCGGTTGTCATATATTGTATTATTCGAGTTGCGCAGTGTATAAACTGGAACATTGAGATTAAAAGTGCCGACGTAGAGTGAGCGATCTGATTTTTTAGCTATAAACTGTGTCATAGGAATCAAAATGGCCGCGCCCTATGTTGGGCGTGTCTGACCTCTCTCTTGCCCCGTATAGTAATCAAATGCCGCGTTTGAGAATCCACATCGGATGCATCTGAGATGTTATGAATTTTTTATCACGTGATAGAAAATTAGATCTGAATGTAGATGTAATAAAAAAACGCTCTAGACTTTATTGGTCACGTGATAAAATGTCACAGACAAGTTAGAAGTTTTATACTTTTTAAATTTGACTTTTGAGACTACAAATCAACCTAAATTTGAAATCTAAACAAAAATTAAACAAACTAATCACTTTTATATTCATGCTAGCATAAACAAAGGATAAACTGACAAACTTGGCTTCACAGAACACATACTTTCTGGCATGGAACGAACATTCATTCACATCTCATTTGAAATCGAGATGTAAAAAATGTAATCTGAACAGGTACATCTGGGATAAACAAACGCAGATGTAGATGTAGTAGATGTGTCCGATGTGGATAAAAAAACGCTCGAGATGTAAAAAATGCATCGGATGTGGATTCTCAAACGCGGCAAAAGTAGGTATTTTCCTTTGCATCGAAAGTGTAGCACTGAGCTACACCACTTCTGAAAATATCGTTCCATTTATACAAATTGTATGGATGGAACAATATTTTCAGAAGTGACGTAGCTCAGTGCTACACCACTTCTGAAAATATCGTTCCATTTATACAAATTGTATGGATGGAACGATAT
The DNA here is from genome assembly GCA_927349885.1 of Psylliodes chrysocephalus. Taxonomy (NCBI): domain Eukaryota; kingdom Metazoa; phylum Arthropoda; class Insecta; order Coleoptera; family Chrysomelidae; genus Psylliodes; species Psylliodes chrysocephalus. The sequence continues at coordinate 38,725,548 of OV651814.1, forward strand.
TTTCAGAAGTGGCGTAGCTCAGTGCTACACTTTCGATGCAAAGGAAAAGATCTATTATGTGGTTGTGTGCAATGAACCTATTCTCTAACTCATGGGAGCACTCCCATACTCCCATGCCAACTTTGCCAAGTCGACAGAATAACTTTGATCTACTATTTAAGGACCGATCCACCGTTGTGTTAAACGAAGTTTAAAATGACATTTTTACATTAACAATGTCATTTTAATCTCCGTTTAACTCAACGGTGGAATCAGCCCTTAGTAATTCAAATTTGCTTTGTGATAAATACGGACCTAATCTGGCAAGCCCGCAATTCTCCCTCCCATAGTATAAAATCTGACCTTACTACGCATGTACCTGGGCTAAAAGTGAGTAAGTACGATATACCCACCTAAGAGTAAGAGAGCAAAATATATGGGAGCACTCCCATGGGAGCGCTCCCATGACTTAGTGAATAGCTATCCAGGGGGTCGATTCTCGACTTTTAATCCCATGGGAAAATAAAATTTTCCCATGGGAATTCAGTTTTCGTATTCTCGGCATAAGCGGTGGAATATTTTCCAATGAGAAGTATGGGAAAATATTCCCCTGCTTGCGAGCATTGGAAATTGTGTTTTCCAATGGGAATTGTACTAGAGTTTGCGCATTAAAGTCGAAAATTTGACGAAAGACCACGCGAAAGACTAAGACATAACCACAGATTATTGGATATCTTGGATTTTTGGTGAAATTGTAGTTAAAACATGTTTTTTGTGTATTTATAAATTGATATTATTTTATTTATGTGGGTATATTATTTTTACCTCTCTTTCACTAAGAAACTGATTTTCTTAAATTAGTTAGAAATTGTGGGAGCTGCTAAGGGACTGGCAAATAGGTAACACAAGTTGAGAAATTTGTAGTAAATTTAATAAGACCATTTCGAAAATTTTATTATTTCCGTTAACGAAAGAATTTCTTATATACATATATAGTTTCTCGAAACTTTCGTTGCTCTTCTATACAAAAGCTACTTTTTCTTTTTTCAATATGTGAAAAGAAAAACTAAAAATAACTCGATAAGTTTTAATTATACATAATCGAATATTTTCACTTGTCCTCGGTCAAGCTAGCGATTGCTCGGCACGGCATCTGCTCCAGCGCAGAGGCTCGGCAGGTAATCGGTTACCCAAAAACCACAACAAATACAAATAATACCAACAGTAAATTTTAAAATATCTTTAATGTTATTGGTTATTTCGAAATATTCGTGAACTTAATATCAGACATACGTGAAACTATTATTTCCATGGGAATGTCTATTCCGACAAGTTCGAGAATTGCATAACCTATTACCATGGGAATATAAGTAGTGGAATCTTTTCCCATGGGAAAATTTTCCAATGAACTCGAGAATCGAGCCCCAGGAGTGCGTTTAGAAACCTCGCGTCTGGACCCTATTCTAATGCATGTGGTCAGACGCGCCGTGCGAGGTTTCTAAACGCACTCCAGGGGTGCTATTTTCAAAGTCGAGAGAATTCATTTCTCTCGAGAGAAATGTCATACGTCAACGTAAAACAGTATTTTTAGGGTCCTAAGGGCCAGTGTAAACTCACTGATTGTTTCTCACGGTTTATTTAGAGATAATTAATATCCTCCTAAGAATTTTAATCCTCGAGGCCTTTAAAAACAGCGTTTCCACATTGACGTATGACATTTCTGATGAGAATCTTGAGAGAAATGAGTACTCACACGGTTTGAAAATAGGTCCCCTGTTCATTGGTTGTGTGACTTGTCACTACTGTCAACTGTCATTTTTTGTTTATGTTTTTAAAAGCATTGATATTTTTAGTGGTAATCATAAGTTTTATTTGGTTTTAAATGAAATAAATTATTTAGAAAAGTGATTTCAAAATGGTAACGAAGTGTATAGTTTGCCAAAAACGTTATCAGAGAGGCAATGGTCGCTCTTTCCACAGGTAGGATAAACAATATCCCACTCTTCTAAGATAAATAATGTAATATTAA
>OV651814.1:38728054-38790034 GCA_927349885.1 Psylliodes chrysocephalus
GCATTGAGTGAGCAGGAAACGAATATCAGCGTTACCAGTTTATACGACCCGACCGCGTTGTAACATTGGCAGCCAGGCCGTATAAACTGGCATTGCTGACATTATTCGTTTCCTGCTCACCTGTAATTTTCACACACACATGTGCAAAGGCATATTAGAAAGTGTTCAATAACCGATACTGTGTTATGGAACTTCTGGAATAGGGGAACCGATTTTGATTAAATTATGTAATCAATTCTGTTGTTTGCAATGATGCGGCGTTTAAGTTTCCAAAATTTTATGAAAATCGGTCCAGTCGTTTTAGTTTTTTTTTTATCAAAACTATTTGTCTTTAATGCATTTCCGTACTTAATTTTGTTTTTATAACATTTAATTTTAGGATCACCGAATTAATTCATTAATTTTGTTGTGTGGAAAATTAGCAAAAAAGATTTGACATACTTTTTACGAAGGTAGTCCTTTTAAGTCCTCTTTAGTAATAGCAGTCACAATTATTGTAGGTGACCCTTAATCAGTGAAACTTTTCATTATTTAATAATACTTCGGAAGCACATTATACTGATTTAAATAACAGTTGAGATCAGTGGACAGAAAAATTGAGGCAAATTTAGAGAAAACGGAGAATGTAGTGGAAATATTTTGGGGCAGGTGAGTGGAAATAGAATAAATTGAAGGCCAACTTCTTCACGAAGATTTTAACAAAATACACATTGCTGTGATGAATGGAGCAAAGCAGGAGGAGAATACTACAATATAAGAGTTACTAGGGAGGGATGTATGTTGATGACTAAGAGAAGCAGATCAATGAAAAACAGTAAATATGAAAGAAAAACATCAAAGTCATTAACTATTAATTTTGGAAAATGTTATAAATATTAATAAAAAAGTGAGATTAAAGGTAATTTTAAAATTTCATTTTCATAATACCAGATTGAAAATAAGTGAAAACTTATTGTAATTTATACTATTTCTACTTAATAGCTACATAAAAATTTAAAAAGATTTATAAATTGATTGTCATATTAATGTTGGAAGTTTTACTTTGTTAGGGCCAGTCTTTTCACCTCTAATTAAAGTTGAAAGTAACTACTTACTGATTAAACTATAGGGCTATTATTTGTTAATCTTTCAAGTAAACATTCATGTAACTTTACTCAGAGGTGAAAAGATCGGCCCATAATCACATAAATAATGACATTTATTATTGCTTGCGGTATTACAGAGATTCAACTTTAGTAACCCAAATTCAACCGTTCTCCCTGAAATTACAAAAAGAAAAGAAACAAACAAAAATTTAGATAGGTAATTTATTTCTTTATAAACTTGATTGACCAACGAGGCACATCTCAATCAAGAAGAGAAAAACTTGCCTTAGTTATAATTAAAAAAAAAATCTGAACAAGTACATATGAGTTTGATACTTAAATAAAGGTACATACACATAAAAAATAGTATCACTGCGAGGGCTTTTTCACAAAATAAATTAATAAAATACTTTTGAACATAAAAAAAATCAATGGTGTAATCGGACAAAGATTTTTCTTACAAAAACGTAAGTGTTCAAAACAAAAAAATTCAATATTCAACGAGTATAATCCATAGATTGCTATGCAAGAGAAACGGTTCGAAAGCATTTCTTCAACGAATACATAACTACTAACAATAAATTGATATACAGATTAAAATTAATATAAAAATTTTTTTTCGGCGATTTTCGGTGGTTTTTATCGTATACAACATTGCAATAACCAAAACAGAACTGTAAAAAGATATTTATATTCTTAAAAATCTCAATCAGAAAACAGGGTGGAATTTAAAATCCTAATTGATTGTGGTGTATAAAGATTTGTTTGTTCTCTATAGTAAAAAACAATTAAAACAAAAGCAAGATAATTAAAATAAGGATAATAGTCTATTGTTTAACAGGCAAGGATTGCAGGAGTATATTTACAGCATTTGCCTGCAGCTAATACTGTAAATCATAGGAGTAGGAAATGAGCATTCCTTGCGAGTTGAACATTATACTTTTGCTATGGTTATAAGCAATTTTTAATTTATTATAATTCATAAAATTAAAATGACAGCTGTCTATCTCTCTCTCTTATAAATTCATTTCATGACACAATTGATTTTATTAAAATAATAAGGAATTACAATTATGTGTTACCTGATAAGGAAATCATTACTTTGTGTTATCAGAATTATCAAATCAACAATAGTTGAGAAAGTTAAATTTTGTATTATAAGTGTAGAAAAAATATTTCATAATTTAAAACATGAATATATATTTTAATAAAGTTAATGGTAGAAGCCCCTTTAACATTTTTAATAATAAAATGTGCACCAACAAATATTTCATAAATTGAAGATATGTGGTTGAAATAATTTTCATTTTTTTTTTTAATAATTTTATAACCATTATAAATTGTTAGCAAATTTGTGATATTACTTTAAATAAGGAATATAATTTTATGTATTATTTTACATGTTGTCATAGGGGGTATCAAACAAGTGGCACTTGATGATGAAATTCGATCGTAATTATTTTGGTAATTTTGACTAGAAAATACAATTTTGTAAAATTATTACTTGTTTCAACTTGATAATTTTAGCCGTTTTTGAGAAAAACGTCATTAAACAATTCAGAGTCTAGAACAGGAAAAATCCTTGCTTAAAGTAATACTCCTCAAATAAATTCGGTAACAATTTATAAATATCTCATGAACCAGCCAACAGGTTTAATGTAGTTGACAAGAGGTGCTTCTCTTATATCGGCCAGTGTTAGCCGATACTCACAGAACACAAATATTCTAATAAATGAGAACATCGGGCAATTGTAGAGGATGTGCTCGATGGTCTCATCTTGTTTGCACTCCCTACAGAGTACGGATTCTGACAGCCCCATGATATGGAGATGCTTTCGTCCTTGGAAATGACCAGTCAGAATGTCTGTGATCAGGCGCAGATTCTGCCTAGTTATAGTCAAATGTTGTTTTAGTATTAAAAGCTCCCTGGCAACTCTGCAGTTTCTTGTTTCATCCCTTTTTTCAAGGAAAGATGAGATGAAACAAGAGAAGATGCCAAGAATGACGTTCTCCTTATGTAGCAAAATCAAAGTTAGAGTGTCAAAAATTATTTTTTGCTATTTTCCTTTTCATATAATACAATGACTGTTGCGGTATTAGCCAAAAAAAGTAGTTTTCAGGATGGAAACGGTCGCTAGACGTTTCTGTGACACTTTCTTTGAATTTTTAATTTTTGTTTTGATTTATAAATAAAGATAAAAAATTATTTCAGTTTCTACATTTTAAGTCATATTTGGTAGCATTCTATTTTGGCCACCGTGCACTGACTTGTTTGTCATTTTCAGCATTGAACACCATCCCTCGTACTCATTCATATTTAGAGTAAGCAATGTATAACGATAAAAACACCTTGACGTCATAAAATTAATGTTCAAAATCTGTGTATTGAATCTTAAAAGCGCCAATGTAAAATTTAATAATAAAAAAAAAATAGTATTTAAAAATGTATCTATTAATAATTGGATAAAGAAAAAATTAGTTTTGTGACATAGTTCTAAAAGGTCCATTCAAATTACAAGTGAATTAATAAATAAAATTTAATATACCATTTTTAAAACATGCTCTCTTAAAACCATGACACAGAAATATTCTTTGAGATATGTAACAAATTATAAATGAATAAAAAAACTACTGTTTTCAAACAATTAAATTTCAATGTTGCCTTTTTGTCCACACTATAAGAATAAATTAGCCAAAAAAGCTTAAAATAAGAAAATTTTAGTAAAAACAAATAATTCGACTGGACAACAATTAACAAGTCTTTGTAACAAAAGTTGGAAAGGCATATTTATTAGGAAATTTAATATACTAAACACAAACAATGAAAACAGCGAATATGAAAACAAATAATAGAAAAATGCTTAGGAAACTTTTCAAGAAAATCCAGTTTCTCTGTAAGATCATTTTATGGAAAATACTGTAGAAGTACGTATTTATGCTTTATATAATGAGATGCAATAACTTTTTCACACATGAAAAATGGTAGTTATTATTGATAACTAAGAAAAAATTATTTTTAATAGAACAGTGTTTCGCCTAAAATCCAATATAAAAAATTACCATATACGAGGATATTCAATAAAACGGGACGAAATACTATTATTAGGTTAATATTCGATTTTAGGCGAAGGGCGGACTTTTATTAAGAATAGTGTTCTAAGAAATCAATAATAAAAAAGAATTCTCAATGTTTTTTTTCTCATTGTATAAGATTATCAGAAAGTCATCTAGTGGTCTTTGTTTATAAAATTAGCGATTCTTTGGGATACTCTTCATACCCTCTTACATCAATATTATCTAAATGTATGCACCACTCGGAATATATATTGGCTTATCCATCGTATCGGGAAATCGACATTTTTATATCATAAATATTATGTAAATAAATATCACAAAAAAATCACATTTCAAGTTCTTGTTAGTGTGAAATGTAGAAAAAAAAAATTCATATGTCAATATGTTATCTAACATTGACTGGAAGACTATGTTGCTGTGCACTAATACAAATACAGTTTATTTAAAGAAATGTACTCCCAAAAAGGTATTTTTATGCAATAAGAAATTCTTTGTTGTTGTGCACGTTTTTAAACGCAATTTAGTTATGCTTCTTCTTTTAGAGTTAATCTCAGAAAATAATGCTTCCTTAAACGCAAAGTCAGTTCAGTTTAGTAATAACAAAATTATATTTATAAGCGCGCCACTATGAATACTTCGCGATGTTGTCTCAAGAATATTGAGAGATTTTAATTTGTGCAACAATAAGGCAGAGACATTAAGAAAAAAGTGAAAAATTCTCCCATTTAAAAACTACTACATATTTATTAAAACAAAAAGCAGCAAATTTTCATAATTTTATACAGAATGGCGAACAAATGTTTTGTTCTTTTAAAAAATTATCAAAATAAATACTTTTCGATGGTTTACAAAAAAATAAAGGCCATAAGTTTTCTTATTATTGGTATTTCCTAAAAATCGGAATAAAAATAAGGGCTCGGAAGGAATTGGAAATTTTCAAGTAGTTCAGTTTGCTCTTAAGACTTCTCTTTATGCAATGAAGTTAATTTATGTCTTCTAATTATTTAGAAACATTTTTAATTTTGTAATAAAATAAAATGTTTTACTTTAAATACCAATCTGTATCCTTACGTGAAAGGATTGCATTATTTTAAAGACAACAAATTGTCACCAATAATCTTTTAATTCTTGAAAATATTGAAAGGGGTAAGTCAAATAAAAAAATGTTCCGTTTCACAATAAAAAAAATGTGAACAAAAACATTTTATTTTTTCAACCGCAACTACCGGTTTTGAACACTTACACACAAATACGAGATCCAAAAGTGACGAGACAAAAATATAAATAAATAAAAAATCGAAAGCCCCGCCACAACACCACATAAAAATATACACCTTCATAAGGAACCGGATTAATGTCTGTAACAAACAACAGATAATATATATATAAAAAAAAATAACACAAGATTGGGGACTTTAAATTTTTGATTCTCAGCCGCTTGACGCGTCGTCTGAGCTTAAACGTTCAACACGATACCTGTTATAGGGCACATAAGGAGTCCTTGACAAATCGTTATCCGTTAGTACGCGTGTCCTATTTGGCACTACGCCCTCACACCTACCCATTAACCAGTCTGTACACTGCTTAACTTGACCGTCACTCACGTGCTCGATGGCCCACTGTTTCAGCCAGTGCCGGAAGCGGCTCGCTTTTTTCTTCGTCACCTGCGGATGGGACTGCAACAAAAAATCAAAATTCATTTATGCCTGCAAATAAATTGGCAGTTTTGATTTGATTTTCATTTAATAGTACATTATGTAACAAGGGTTGTAAGTAACAAATTACGAAATCTCAACAGTTGGCTTATTCACACAAAAAAATATGCATGATTTAAAGGGAAAAGACGAAAATTATTGATAACATCATTCAAATTAGGTTGTCATATTCAATTTTCTGTAGTGAGCAGAAAAAATTGATTTTGATTAAAAACAAGAACTTCAAAAATTCTATATTTTTAATCATACCGTTTCATCATACAATCTCCTAATACACTCACAAAAAATTGCAGTGAAAACGTTAAAAGCCGTGTTGGACTAAAGACCTTTCTTTGCTATTCGACTTGGTAAGTACAAAAGATGTCACCAAAAAGTGAGTAGCTGGTATTGAGTAAGCTGTGAATATAGGTTGATCCAAGAAATTACCTGTACAAGGTACAAAGATGACACATTTAACAAGTTATAAAAGTAATTTTAAAAAACCGACTTCAAAATCATGCAGATGCCATCACCACATCTTGACCAAATTTATAGGGGACCACCCATGAGGTACCCCCTTACTAACAAAAAAAAGTATCATAGAAATCGGACAAGGTGGTAAAGAATTACCGCTGAACATACATAAAAAATGAAGAATATGAGGATTTTCTAAAAGACCCAATTATCAGATTTTGACCAAATTTATATGGCGTACTTCCTTTCTAACAAAAAAGAATCATTGAAATCGGATAATGAGTTAAAGAATTATCACTGAACATTCATAAAAAAAAATATTAAGACGAAATGAGAACCTCCTACTTTTTTTGAAATTGGTTAAAAATGATTGAAGAAAATGCTGCAAAATTACGGGACCTATACATAATTGTAGGTCCTGTAAAGGAATACCTGGATAAATTAGGCTTTTTAATGAAGTCCTTTTACATCGATTATGTCCAAATCAACCAAGGGCAGTCAAAAATATACTACTAAGCATTGTATTTTAAGAGACATACACTTTTTGGACAACTGTAGTTTTGATCTAAGAAATTACCTGCACAAGGTACAAAGATGACACACAAATAAGGATTCAAGAAAATAAACAATGACTTACTTTTCTCGCTCTATGGAAGGCACTTATATTGTACAAATAGCTATCTTTTGTGACAGTGAACATAATCTTGGAGTCTTGTACATTGAACTTGCACTCGGTTTCGTCGTTGACCTCGTATCCAGGATGATCGGTATTATCCCTTTCAGGCCCGGTCCTTTCATTCAACTTCCTCTCAATGGCATCCAAAAGATTAAAATTATCTCCATCATTTTTCTTTTCTTCTGCCATCTGTTCTTCTTCGCGATTCAATTGGTTATTTCTAATTTGCCTTTTATTCTTGAAGTTATTTGCCACCCTCCTTTGGTACAGCTTCAAATTTCTATCCAAGTATACTGGAGATCTGGGCTTCGAATCGGAGGTGATATCGACATACCGTTCCTTGTAGTTGCTCCATTTTTTCGCTTCGTCCGCCTTTTTGTTGTCTTCGGGTTCTGTGTCAAGCAATTCGATGGTCATGCGGCAGTCTTCTTTATAAATAAATATCTTAAAACAACTATCCTCCTGGACGGCTTTCTCAGCTGCCCGTTGATAAGCTAATTCTTGGTGGACCTGTTAAAAGTAAATTGTAGTTAGTGCACTCAGAAATACTTCAACAGTTGAACATATAAAGGACGTATGTGCAGAATACAAAAATAGTTCATACCATTGCTAAGATTGATATAAAAAATGAATACTCGTTTTAATAGCAAATTAGAATAGTTATGTAAGGTACCAGTCAAATAATTATCTGAGTCATTTAGTGATGTGTTGTTTTTTTAATTGCTGAAATATATAAGTTAATTGTGGAAATATGCCAATAATATTGTTAGTTTAATAGCTTGTATCTCAGTTGACATTAAACCTGGCACATTTAAACAAATGAAAAAAATAAAAAATGTAATAACTGTTCTGTGTAATTTAGAACCCTATTCCATCTCTGATTTCCTAAATAGCAACCTAAACGAATATCAAGGAGCCAGTGCTCGATTTTGTTCAAAATGCTTGAACCACTTTTAAATTAATATGTTATATAACTTGTATTTGTAATAAAACTATATTCCTGTTTCTTTTTGACTAGCTTTGTACATTTTCTGTACGTGCAATAAACTATTTATTTATTATTAATACGGGGGCCACTATTTATATTGTGAACCTTGGTGTCAGCCGCCATTTTCATTTGAAGAGTTGGTATTTTTGTCCCTAACCATATTTATTACGATTTTACATGTGGATTACTGAGACAAGAGTGCATCGACAAACTTACTTCCACTTTTGGCAATGAAGCCCCACATTTTCCATAGTGAAAAGCTGATATAACGAATTTAATCGTGGACGTCCTTCCCTCAAAGACGAATTTCGTGACGGTCGTTTAAAATCAATTGCTGGGCCACAAAACAGAAAATGATGATGTGCAAGAACTGATATTGCAAGGTCGTCATGTGACATACTCCGAGATTGAGACAACCTTGGGCATTAGTTCCACTAGCATACATAAAATATTGCATATTCATTTAGCAGTGAAAAAAATTTGTTCTCGTTGGATCCCTCACAATTTGACAAAAGCTCAAAAACATACACGCGTCAATTGGTGTAACAAGATGCTTAAGCAATTCAATGGAGGTATTTCAAAAGATGTGTATAAGATTTTAACAGGTGATGAATCATGGATCTTTCCATATGATCCTGAAACCAAACAGCAATCGACTGTATGGGTTTTTCATGATAAACCAAATAACCAAAAATTGGTCATGTCGCAACAGTGCCAATAGAACAGTTAATTCTAAATGGTACAACACCATTTGTTTGCCACAAGTGTTTGGAGAAAAGTGGAAAACAAAACGCCAAATACAAAAAATTCTCCATCATGACAATGCACGCTCGCATCCATCAGCTCAAACAAGGGACTTTTTGAGCATTGAAATAATGTCTCATGCGATATATGGTCCTGAATTGGCACTCAACGACTTTTTCTTGTTTCTGGATATCAAAGATAAACTCCATGAACAACGATTTTCTTTGGCTGAAGAAGCCGTTGATGTGTTCAAAAATCATGTTTTGGAGGTGTAGGTACCAAGAACAATGGAAAAATGAATATTACAAGGGCTTTTAGGACCAAAGTGTGCAATAGAGCCAGTTGTTCTATGAATCTTTCCATTACATCTTGTACTGGAAAAAAGGGGCTTTTATAAATTGATTAGAATGTGATCCTTCAAGAAAATATTATACCATGGTATTAGAAAACTTAGGATTCCTATCACTGATTATTATGATGTATAGTTCAGCTATCTTCTGAACAAATTAGTAACTATTTGAACTGACTGCTTCTACCTGATGAGACCCAAATATAGTGAAACCGGCTGTCGAATGTTATCTTTTTAAATGTCAAATCAAAGGGTTTGTTGTATTGACAGTCGATCAGTCAAGAACTCGTTTTATAACACTGTTATTCAATGCCAAGTATATAGCCCAGGAAGTAATTGTTTGTGTTATAAAGCGGTTGTATATATTCAGACTAAAAATCGGAACAGGAGGCATGGTATCAATCATCCTGTATTTTTATAAGTTATATGCTAAATTAGTGCTGGTGTAATTTTGGTAACACTGGCAATTACAATGACAACAAGCAGACTTTTCGAGTGCGTTTTGTTCTTTTTGTTTGCCTGAATTTTGAACGTTTATATTCCTAAAATAAGTAGATAACATGCATTGAGTAAGTCCAAACACACTTTTCAAAAGTGCACGAAATTAAATTTACTAATTTGTCTGAATTGCTTACAAACAATGGCAAAATATAGTTTAAAAAAGAAGAAAGGAAAAGATTACTGACTTTTAAATGTCTTATCGCTGTTTATGAATGTTCATTTCATATCTTATTAAAATAAACATAATGTCATTCGCGGAAAACATCAACTCTGCCGTTGAATTTTGAAGCGCAAAAGCCTACTTTGGATAGTATGATCGTAGAAAAATTACTTTTAATGAAAATTCCCATCACTAATAATAAATAAACAATATTTAGAAAAAAACTAAAAACATTAAAATCTTATATGTCAAATTCAATGAGGTTTTTGTTAAAATTATTATCGTTAACAGTCCGATCAATAGCCCTTTGGGATTACTTCCTAATTAAAATTTTTTCTTCTCATCTATAAATGGAAATATCTTTCTCAAGTCTATATTACAATGAAAATTAACTCACCCTTTTGTAAGCAGTGCCACACTGTCCCCCAGCCGCTCCCTTCTTCTGTTCTCTCAAAAACAGATCCGTACACGCGATCGCTGTCCGTTCCGTAACACAATGTTGTAACTGCCGCACCGCGTACGAAACCACTTTGTCCAGCGTAAATGCGACGTACGCGTGAATACCAAACATCTCCCGTAAGGTATCCTCGAAAATGTTGGCATCCATGTTGCCGTCCAGCAAATTCTTCACCATATCCAGGAAGGCGGGATAATAATCTTCAATTTCGATTTGAGGCTTTGGTTTGAGTCTAAGAGCTATGGCGGTGCTCTCTTTACGATTTGATTTCAGCTTAGCCTCGTCTGATGCCAGCACCACGGATCGCTCATAGATCTTGGCCAGGCGTTCACATAGAATGGAGTGCAATCGCAAAAATATGTACCAATTATTGTTGGCCATGAATAAAGTGTAAGATTCATCCTGAAACAATTTAATTAAATTACTACTTGTCAAATATTTTATACATTTTAAATATTAAAAATGATTAAAAGTACTAAATTATTATTATAAAACGCTTGTCGCTAAATTAATAAAGGATTTTGTTTTATGTGGATTGTAACTAAAAAATTTCAGAACCCTCCTATTTAGGACTAATGGTTATATTATCAGATAATACTTACTGGATCACTAGCTTGTGCATGTAATGGAACTTTCTGTTCATCCTCTTTTAAATCAGGCTCTGATTTAATTCCCGGACTAATATCACCTCTTCCTGGAGATTTTCCCGGACTGTTCCCGTCCTTCTTAACGTCCTTTTCGGATTTCGGCGAACTATTTGGACTGTCTTCATCGTCCTTATCATCTAGAAAAATTAATAAATCTTTAAAATAAACTTTTTTTATTTAAAAACCATCAGCTTACCATCTTCTTCTCTTTCATCATCACTCAGTTGTTGCCTCGGATGGAAGAATAAGTCTGGCACAAACTGCCTCAACAAATGTTTGATTCTTCTTTTTTCACCTTTTTGAATACCCGTTTGCCTTTTAACGTGATGGATAAGCAAATTGGTTGCATCATCCAATATAGTACGATCTTTATAGGATAGTACCATGTGTGGCCCAACTATGGGTTCAGCCCCTTCTTCATTTTGTTCATGCCTCTGAAAACGAAAAAATCCAGATAAATAGGCACTGTTAACATTAAGCATAAGAAAATGTCATAAATATTTTATCTAGGACTTAAAAAACATATTTTTTAAGCTCCCGCAACAATTTATTATTTAATATGGCACCATATACATAGATTTGACTATATTTGATCAGCCAGTTCAGATCGTAAGGTGCTTATTAGACAAAAGATTATTAATGAAATTATTTACTTACCTCATCAAAAATAGTTTCAATCTCATTGAAGAGACTCTTTGATCGCAACGCTTTGACATCAGTCTGTTTAAAATTAATTCCCTGATGATCCAAACTCTTCAAATAGTATTTTTCATTCTGCTCCCTCCAAATTTTGTTAAAACCTTTTTGAGCCTCCCGCCATTCTTCCTCTTTAGCTTTAAGTCTCCTCAGTACGACCGGCACCGCTACTGAGGGATTCCTCTTCAATCCGTCGATTATGTCTTGCGCTTTGTCACCATATATCCTAAAAAAACAACTGGATTTGAAAAAAAAAATCATTTTACTAATCATTTTTTAATTCGAATAGGGCCAGATTTTTTTAGTTGGAAACTTACCTTTTTATAGCTCTCTGATGCAGAGTGGGGGAATTTCCACCTAAACAGTCATCTAATTTATATTTCGCTACGTCGTCGGGGTTCATCCGACTAAGTTTTTTATTGACTCCCTCCAATACTCTGATGGTGGACGCATTAACTTCAATTACAACGTCGAGTTCGAAACGTTCATCTTCGCAACGATACATATACTCTTCATATTGCGTCTTCCTTGAACTAAAACAGGATTTTTAATCATGCATTGCTCAACGATCAACTCATATTTTGTGCATAATTTCATTTTCGCAGTAATTAACATGATTTAATTTTTGAAACAAATATTTCACATCTGAACTATATCAACTGTCAACACTGTGAAGAAATGATGCCTGTACAGATGTAGTAGTCTTTACAAAAATTAATACATAATGTAAAAAAGTAAAAAAACCTTACCTGACAAATGTACTGTCTTCAGACCACGTTGGGAATGATACCCATTGATCGTTCAGCACTTCTTTGCAGAGTTGCGTCCGACCAGAACACTTCAGTCCCTCTTGCGCCTTTGGAATGATGCAATAACTTGCGCCTAACCTTTTGGCAGTGGCGAGGTCAATTTCAAGGGCGTGATCGCCTTGTGGGCGTTCATTCCTCGCTACGTTGAAAGGCACAGCCTCGGTTTCATTCTGACCCATAAATTCCCGGAACCAACGAAGCAACTCCGGGAATTTTCCAAGAAACGGCGTCACTATCTGGATGAGTTCCGATTTCGATACGATTTCTTGGTTAAAGAGAGTAAGGCAACGAAGGAAATTGTTGTACACTTCCTGAGAACGCACAGCCTTTCGTACCTGGAAAGCAAGGTACTATTGAAACGACCGTTTTACCTCGATTCTTATTTTTAATAGTTCAGAAATTAAGTTCATATAAGGTGCAATAAATATTATATATTTTTTTGAAATTTATCAACCAAAATATACATTTAATAGCGTTTTGACCATTTATTTCCAAGAAAGTTTTGTCAATGCGCTAGTTCAGTGTGATGTCATTTTGGTTCCACTGACATTTAACTCTAACCAAACTTTTAACAAAAACATCAATAAGTTTGACATATACGTTTTTACAAGTCATGAACAATAGTTTAAAGGTATGTAATTGGTAACTAAACGATTGTGTATTTGATACATTCTATCTACTTACTTTAGGAATATATTTATAAAAGTGAAAAAAAAAAAAAACGATATAATTTAGGTAAACAAAACGAACAAAACGCACTCAAAAAATCTACTGTCACTTTAATTGTCAGTGGGACCATAATTACATCATCACTGAACTAGCGCATAGGACTTCTATGCAAGGACAATGCAGCCAACCTAACAAAATAAAATTGACACTAATGACATAAGAAATCAGATTACATAAAGAAGCAATTTTTTCGTTTACCATTTTTTTTTTATCTATTTTTATGCTGATTACATGTTGTACCCGTAATTTAAAAGCTGCCAATAATGTCAAAATATAACCCTATCATTTCATTTTATTTGTTATTAATGAGTCTATTCGGGCTTGTATTGTTTTTGTTCCATTTCATTCAAACATTCCTTTTGATTTAATGTTATCTATTTTTGTCGAATACCTAATGCTGCTGTTACAAATTCTATACAACACTAATTACATTATACCCATTACCATTATCGACAGCTGACATTGACAATTTTTTCAACCTATAAATGTAAAATACCCTAAACTAATAAGTATTTCTACATAATACAAATCCCGCTGTACGTCATCAATGACGTTGGTCTTTCGTCAAAGTACTACCAACTAAATCAAATGTCCCTAACTAAGCTAATAATCCGAAAATGTCACAAATATTCACGAACATTCATGAACATAGTCATATTATTAAAAAACGAATTATAGGAGTGTGATTTTTTTAGAATTTCTTCAATTAATTAGCTTATACACGTCTTATTCTTGATAATATAAATTTTATAAAAATTGTATTACATGTTTATTACTCAAAAAAACATACTTTACATTAAATAATTTTGACATTGTGTCCATGAAAATTGTATTTATGGAGAAGAAATGTCATTATGGCAAGTAATACACCATGTTGCGGCGATGCCAATAATATTTAAAAAAAATTACTGATTTAGGTTCGGTTTTAGGTTGTTTACAAGTCGATTCCTAAAACAGTGTGAGAAAAAACTGATTATTTTTTTTATTTCTACATACAAAATGTCAAAAAACGAAATATATAGAAATATGAAATTTATTACTTGTCTCTTTTAGCATGTTGCAGCAACCCTAAACCTAAAGATTTCTACTGTTAGTAGTATTTCGCAAGCAGTCAAGAATAATGAATGATTAAAATCGCTACTTAAAAAGTATTCATATAAACAAAGGAGTACTAATAGAATAACACTGGATACGAGTGATGGTATTTATAAAATGTATGAAACAAGTAAGTATCAAGACAAATTTATTTATCCGATCATAATTTATTTATATTACCTATAAAAGTTTCAATTTGTATACCTATCTACAGTAATATAAATACTTATTTGCAGGTCAACGTATAACTTTGGAACCTTTGAGAGGAAAGTTGACTGAGAAGCAAATGTTTAATGTCTATATTGCATCATTGTGAATTGTATTAAAAGATTGAAGGAAAAAAAGATAACCAAGACGTAGGCTGTAGAGAGTTCAATTTCCAGGAAATTATAAAAAAACAAAAGAAGCAATTCATTTTCATTGATGAAACATGTATCTTTCAGCTTCTGGCAAAATAATGACAAAGGGTGTTAGACCTACAAAAATCGATGGCAAGGGGTATGTCACCAAATTTGAATAAAGGTATTAGTAATCGTGTAAATCGAGTAAAAAAAACTTGTTAGGTATGTTTTGTTTTTCTTATCATGTGCCAAAATTGCTATAGGTATTCTAAACTGTAATATTGAAATGACACATCATATTGAAGATTTAATGGTAGATACGCTATTCTAGAAAAATTTGATTAAAGTGGTCCATAAAAATCTTTATGTTTTTCACATTCTCAAGATGTACAGTGAAAATCAAAAATGCCTTTTTTTCAGAAATAAACTTTAAAACTATCAAAAAATTAAAAATGAAGTTACAAGATTTGCTATAATGGTGTACCTATCATTAAATCATTGATATAATGTGTTGTTTCGATATTACAATTTAGAATATAGCAATATTGACACATGTTATACAAAGTAGCAACTAGAAATAAATAAAACATTATTTTTTCAGGTACAAACCACCAAAGAAATATAAGGTAGATAATTAAGCAGATATGCAAAGTATTGCATCTTCTTCTCTGTCATTGTGTTTTTAACCCCAATTGAACTTATTGGGGACCTTTCCAAGAAACATATTTGCAGAGAGGGTGTTTTTGATAGAATGGAAATTATTTTTATTATGACGGCGATTTAAATACTTGCTATCTGGATTAGGAGAAATGATAGAATTTTAATTGGAATTACGAAGATTAGTAGATGAATAATTGTTTCTTATGAGAAAAAATATATTTAAAAAAACATTGTCTAATGTTTAAAACAATAAATACTTTCATATATATTTGTATTTTTATTTAATTTATTCCAAAATATAAAAAAAATATTAGACTCTGAGGTTTCGCTATGCGACTCACACAATTTGATAATGATTGGAAAAATAGTAATACCAATAAACAAATATAAGAGTAAATATTATAGCAAAAAGTAGAATATTTCACAGTTTCATATTGTTAAAGAATCCACTGAAAACAACATTTTTCAAATGTCTTTTGAAACTGATAGGATGGAGAATCTTGATGTTTCAAGTGATAAAGCGATTGTTCATACACGTTTCAATAACTTTATATTTGAAAAGAAGCAGCGATATCAGTCTATTTTTGAAGCATTTCTGGCTATCTTGAATACTTGAGATACAAAACCATTACTGAAAGTAAGATTTACTAAAGTACCTACTCAAATAAGTTAACAATTTCCTTCTTGTATTCAAATATTTTAGCAATTTCAAACTTCAATTCTTTGAGTATAGGTTTCTACTGCTATTATGACTCCTCCAACATGCCTTCGTAGTTTTCATTTTTTCAATTATCTCTTTAATTTTATGAGGTGTTGTGGTTTAACTTAAATAACTTAAATAACTTTCTTGGTGAAATGAAATTAGTTTGAGATATTTTCTGTGCTAATTCTGGACCAATTTTAATTTATCTCCAATATACTACCTTGCAGTTTTATTCTCCATGACTTGCAATATGTTTACAGCTTTTTTGCTCAGATGTTTATTTTGTGCATAAAGGAATTTAATATTTTCCATTAGTTATATACATTTAAAACTAATTATTCCTAGTAACATAAACAAATACATAACCTTACAATTTCTAAACTCCTTAACTATCCTGACGATTAGACAACACTGCAAGGCCGTGACGTCATAAATGATCTCTGACGTGCATCAAGATTTGTATATAAATAAATAAATATATATAAAAAGCATAAAAGTAGACAATAAACCAAAAAGTAAATGAAGAAATAGCCTCTTTATGTGATCGGATTTCTTATATCATTAGTGTCAATTTTAATTTGTAAGATTGATACATAGTATTTGCATGAAGAAAATGAAAATTAATCGCATTTTATTCATATTCTGTTTTTAAAAAACAACCTGGCAACAATGGTTAACCACCCGCACTACAAAAAATACCTAAGTGATCATTAATATTTTTGAATGTGTATATTTTAACATAGTTTAATCCTGATATCAGGTATCTGTATAATTTTCCGAGCCGTTTTCGCAATTAAGGTAGTTCACTCGTAAAACGGCTTTTCTTAAGAATTTATTAAAATTGAAATATAAGGTTAATGAAAGTGTCTTTTACGTAACTGAAAAAAAAAAAAAAAAATTTTGACCCTCTGTGAAACGAGATATTAACAATCAAAATGTGTATAATTATCACTATTGAAGCCTCTCATGTACTCATGTACACAAGCAATGCATTTATTTCAAGATATATCGAAAACGTTTCTTACTATATTTTTTAAAAACTAATGTACTGTAAATCAAGATGTTATAAAATTTTCTAAAATGAATTTTTTGACCATCTTGGTAAAAAGTATTGATTTTTAAAAGAACAATATTTTTAAAGCAGTCGACGTGTAGTTGTATTTGCGTACAATGATTACAACTTGGCAACATTGTAATCGCTACACTTAACGCGCCATAACTGAATAACACTCGATCAGCTAAGAGGTTGTTATAACCTCGCGACGTGTTCTTGAAAAATTTGAGAACTAGAATCAGCGGTTCTGTTTGAACTAAAACAAACCCTTAAAATTAGTATGAAGTCGCAAATATCTATAGCCCACCATTCATATATTTGCGACGTTGCTGGATGGATTTTACTTGAAATTATAACGTATCCGTATATATAAGCTTACATGTGTTGTGTATAGTCTTTTACAAAAATAACATTTTTTAGCATTGAGAATCTCGAACTTTTGGTATTCACCATTAGGCGAGATTTTTATGTACAACTGTCGCGAGTGAACTACCTTAGGGGTTTTTCGTGTTTTTGAGCATCATTTTAAATACTATCAAATGATTTTAATAAAAATTTAATATGTGGCGAGTTTTTTTACATGATTTTTTTGAGTAATCTTTGCTTCAGCTGCGCAGTATGCAATAAGTAGTGAGTTCTACAAGGCTGTTAAATTTATTGACCTGAATAATACATTTAACGACTTTGTTGATTTTTTTTACTGAAGCGGCCCTTAGTATCTCCCCTTCAAATATTTGCACTTCATTATGTCCACCTTGTATTTTACACATTAATGCACACATTCTATTTTTGAGGTGTAGAGTTTCAGTTTTAAATTTGGGTTTTTATAATTTGTCCAGTTATTTTTGGTAATGATTTAATTTTTTTAACCCTGTAAAAAAGTACATTTGATTTTTAAATATTTAATTTCTTCTTTCTTAATGCATTAAAACTTTTTAAACGGAATAACAAACTCCTCATATATCTGTGCGATGCATGACGAATCAAATAAAATGTGATAAAAATGAAATATTTCTTAGTAATATGAAAAATAGCTAGCCAGATTATTAATAAACCATTAACTCTGAAAGGATTCAAACACCAAAAAAAAAGAGTATAGAAACTTAAGTTATTTTGGGAGTTCTTATGATACTATTGTGATAGAGAATATCTTTGTTTTCTGTAATAATGCTAATTAAATTCAAGATAATCCATCGAATAATCAGAAATGCAGTAATTACGTAGGGAAATGATTCCTACTTTTTCAATTTTTCCTTATTATCTATTCAGTTATTTAGATATGAAAAACAATTCTTCCATATTTTATAATGTAAACATGCAAATAAAGTTTAAGGCAGTTGTTACTTAATTTTATAAGATATATCAGTTGGTTTAGAAAGGGCCTGCATATTAGCTGTTCTGAAAAAAAAAAAAAAAAAAAAAAAAAAAAAAAAAAAAAAAAAACCACTCCCCGATTTAGAACATTTTGTGACATAAGTATGTCCTTTGTGAGATCACCAATTCAAACTAACATTTAACTACTTTTGAAAATATTTTAACAAAAACTGTTATCATTCAACATGCTTTAATAAAAAATGTATAAAGTATTCTTATTATTGTTAATTGTTTACACTAGTTATCAACATGATAAACATCTGTGCCAGTATAAAAATAAAGGATTGTTTCGTCTTAATACAAACAAGCAGGCATGCATTTTAATTTTATTTTTGAATTAAAGAATAAAAACTTAAAAGAAAAACTCATTAAAAAATGTAAAATGAAATAAAAGTGCAGTTACTAAAAATAGAACATAACAGACATAAGGTATTAACTATTCCAAAGTAAAAAAATTACAAATATACATAATCCAATAGTTTCGAAATAAACAAGAAAAAATAGCACTTAGAATTTCACTCTTTAATACAAAATATCTGTAAATTTTAAGATATTAACCTTGCAAATCCATATAACTAATCTGGTAACCAAATCCATTCCTGAATATGGTTGCCATATTTTCCTAAAACTCTAAACAAAATGACAGAAAAAATATTTAAGGGGTTAGACTCTTGGAAAAACTAATAAAATGTAGCAATACTCTTAATCTCCTTTTCAGTCAATGTAACTAAGACTCGTTACATTGAATGCAAGCGCCTGTGATTTTTAGTCAAAAGCGCGGGTATAACAAAGCCTATGAAACAAATCTATTTAATTTAAATGCGTATTGCAAACGATTTTGTTAGGCGCGGGCGCATTCAATTGTACGATCATCAGATGGATGTAAACAAACTGATTTGTTTTTCTTTCATTGTAGGAGTATATTGAAACATATTCAAACTTATGTATATTGAAAAACTTATTTTATATATAGAGTCAAGAAGGTGCAGAAAACGAAGTTATGCCACAACATAATTGTAATAAAAAAATATGGGATGATGTGGCAACAGAAGTAGGAGAAACTACTGAGCAAATATTTTTTTCACAGATTTTTAACAATAGGTAAGTACCTCATAATTTATTAAAAAAATGGAAATACAAAATAAATATATTTTAATTTTGTATTTGGATTGCAATGAAACCAATTGGTTTGTTGTTACACAACCACTGTACCACAGAATTTATTCGTAATTTTTAATAGTTTAATAATATATTCCCAACCTTTTTTTCTACTCCATATACAATTTATTCACCAAATATTTTCGACTAATAAGTAATAATTTGGCATATTATTTTGAATCATTTCACTAAGCTACTGTACAGCCATGGTCGATCGAATGGAAACAATGTCAACACCAGTAGTGCGCGCCGTTCAAAAACTCGCCTAAAGTCCCATTGATGTAATCTCATGATAATAGAAGACTCCAAAACTTACTAATAGTCGCCTCAGTGAACATAAATTCAGGCTAAAGATATCACGATTTATATATTAATCATTGTGATTTTTAGTCAACCGAATTCAGGCCAAAGATTGTTCCATGAAACATCCCAAAAATTGTTACAAAGTTTTCAGGTAGCGTTCAACGTCAAGTAGTACGTAATTAGGTGAAGTTTGGTGTTTACGTAAAATACAAAAATTACAAAATAATGAAAATATTTTGAATTTAAATTAATAATACTATTTTCAAGTTAATATTATAATACAACCGAAACAAAGAATTTAAGCCTGAACTGGGAATATAAGCTACCAATTGTTAATGATGTAGACATTTGAACAATAAAAAATAATTTAGTTTTTAAATTTTAATTCTGATATTTCATAAAAGTTTTGAAAAAAATATTTAACATTCACAATTTTCTTATTTTTGCTTGTATAGGGAGGGAGGGGAGGTAAAATCATTGAAAGTTTGCTTATGTAATACTTGAATGTCCTATATTCACGTAGGATGTATTGTTTAAAAATAAGGAATATTTAAAGAACTATGTTTGTCGTGAAGAGTTCCAGTGTCCCCAGATGGACTGAAAAAGAGGAAAAACTTTTTTTATTTTTACCTCTTTGAAAAAACGTTATTCTTCATTTACTTCGTTTACTTATTTCAAAACTACTAATAATACAAACAGAAGTTGAATATCTCTTTGCTTTAGTAAAATAGTTGTCATTTCACTAAAGCAAAAATATATTCAACTTCTGTTTATAAAACTCTTATAAAAAATAACATTTTCTTTAAAAGTAGCAAATAAAAGATTTTCTTCTTTTCCAGTTCATCCAGGGACACCCTGTATAAACCAATCAGAATTTAGAAATCTAGAATGTCACTAAAAAAAAGAAAAGGTGAAGTGCAACTGGACAATGACTTAACGATGGATGATGTACTAAACCCATAAAGCAATGAGGATCTTGAAGGAAGACCACTGACAGGATGGACACAACCTAACCCCTTAAAAGCAGTAAGAAAGTGGATGCATAAGCTTAGAAGAGAGTAAATTGGAATATATTGAAACAATCCTTTGTTCAGCTAACATGATACTCTTTACCAGACAAAGTTATCTACCAAAAATACTAATCAAAATTAAGTTTAAAGTCTAATCTTACCTTATCAAAAAATGCGTAGTCATTTAGAGTTCCATACTTTCCCGCTTCGCTCAGGCTAACGTCCCGACAAGTCGATGAGATTTTATGCTTCTTTGGAGGAGGTGCATCGCGGTGCTGATAACTAGAATAAGGTGGAGATCTTTTGACAGCGCTCCCAGATATATGGCTTGGTTTGTGTGTGACGCCGTGCCTCTCGGGCAAGTGGTCCCTGTGATACGGTTTGGAAGGAGTCTTTTTCACAGAATTAGAATGTTCCAATACAGGTGCCTAGAAAAAAATTAAAGAAAACGGTTAATCTCGAGGTTCCTAAAATCTTCTTTTATTCAATAAACAGCATTCACTTTTCACTTATAAAAATGATCTATAGGGTGATAATCTCCTGGCTTCTAGTTAATTAATAAATAAATGTCAAGGGGTAAATTTATATGGAATTACGTGTACACATCGAAAGTCTAGAGTTTTTTTTTTCTTAGTCATGGAATTCCATTAGAACACATTGAATTTTCTTAAAAACTGTCGAAATTCAAAATGAAACTATTTTAAAACATTAAGAAAATTTATATTTACCAAATTGTAGGGAAGAGATCCCTGTAAATCAAACAACCTGCAAATCAAACAACCAGCAAAATGTGGAAAAATATTATGCACATATTATATCACTGAACGGTTGGTATATTGGCCAAATTATATTAAAATTCGAGGACAATGATATAAAATAAAAATCTTGTGAACTAATTCGATTTAAGTGACCCAAAGCAGATGACAGATCTTGTCGAAAAAAATATCTTTTTATATGTATCTTATATTTGCTGATATGCTAGCCTTGAAATAAGGAACACTACTCTGGTACTGAAAGATTTTCACATCGGACATCAAATGGAAAAAAATCTAATAGACCATCTAAAGTTTGTAGATACAAAAGAAATAATTGTTCAACTCTTCAAACTAGATTTTTTTACTGGAGATCAATAGTAAGTCCGAA
Source organism: Psylliodes chrysocephalus (assembly GCA_927349885.1). Taxonomy (NCBI): domain Eukaryota; kingdom Metazoa; phylum Arthropoda; class Insecta; order Coleoptera; family Chrysomelidae; genus Psylliodes; species Psylliodes chrysocephalus. The sequence continues at coordinate 38,749,980 of OV651814.1, forward strand.
ACATTAGACTTTGGACCCATAGCGTACGTATGTCTATAAACTTGTCTTTGAGAGCTCTATACAGTGTTCTATTTAAAACAAAGTATGAAAAGATTTTAATAGTCAAAATTCCAAATTTAGACTAAATTAAAAAAATATTTTTATTTTTCAGAATTTGTTTTCCGTTCCCGTAATTCTTTAGGTAGTACGGAATTCCATTAAGTCCTTCGTAATTCCTGTGTGCACTATTTCCCTAGGACATTTACCCCTCTATCAATGTTATGAAATAATAAAAAACACTCGAAAGAAAAGATTTATCACTGCTTATTGTAAAAGCGTTTTTGTGAAAAATTGCATATTAATTATATATAATTTTTAACTTTAATTCAATTTATTTAAATCTTAATATATTTAAATTAATATTACTAGAAATGTAATCACTTTTTGACTTTATTGATATTTTGCTTTTTTAAATACCTTTTGTTCTTACAAGCATCTACAAAGTTTGACCAATGAAAAAATCATGACAAATTTATTATGTTTTTTTATACTAATAAACTCTTACTTGATTGATATGACTGGTTGCATCTGGTAAAAATTGTCCGAATTCCGCCAGGAGATCACTTTGATTTTCGAAAAGTTTAGCCACCTGACTGTACACCTCTTGCTCTGTGAGGTGTTTGATCCCAGTTCCAATACTTGTTGACTCTTTCAATGTGCGTTGTTCTTTTTGATAAGTATGTAAAATTTCCAGAAATTTTTTATATTTTTCAGGCTGACCTTGGAAACGGTTCTGAAATTTTTAGAAAAACAAAAGAATATATATATTTACCGTTGGGACATTTACGAGAGTATGAAGTGAGCCACAAAAAAATGTTTTTAAAATAGGCCTTGCAAAAAATAATGTATGTCAGAGAGTAAAATTCTTCTTTTCAAGTATTAGTCCAGTTCTTATTTAGAGCTGTACATAGTTATTCGTGATTCAAATTAATTTTCCCGAGCTGTGTAGGGATAAACACATATTACAGATTTGTCATAACAATTGATTTATTTGTAATATAATTATGAAGGAAATGGTAAAGTTCAACTTTGATATTATTCCTAGTTACCTAGTGTCAAGTTAAGATTTCCATAAAAGAGTTAGTGTAGTTATCTTTGTCACTGAAATTTTAATACGGCAATACTTAGTCTACTTAACATGTTATTTATTAAATGTAACCCCAGAAGAGCGATCGGTTAGCTTGAATTGCCAATCACGGACATGACTTATATCTGTCTTTGTCAGTGATGACCTACTTTAGAAACATTTTTTGTGGATCACTTGTTAATTGTGTTTTAATGATTTGTGTTTGTAATCTATAAACAATGAAATCTAAAACAGTAATTGCCAAACTTGGATTATTTTTTAATTTTCTCATAATTTATTGTAAACAGAAATTGCATAACTAGAATTAAAAAATATATATTAAAACTTATTTTCCATTTACTTTATATTGTTGATAAACATTAAACTCCACCCACAAAAATAATATGTAACGGCCATCAATTTTTTTTTCCAATATTGAACAAAAGGAAAATATTAGGTCAATAAATATACTGAAAAAACTTGCAAGAATGCATTTTGGCTCATGATAAAATATCGTTTTAAATGAAATATTTGCTGAATATTTTCTATTTTCTTGTTTCCAAATTGCAAGTTGTTTAAGTTGAAAAATGAGGAATACAATTTTATTATCTTTTTTAAAATAAATTATTATTTTTTTTTTTTTAGTTTCCTAACAGAAACAACTCATTAGAATGCACACTGGCGCCACTGGCAAAAGCAAATTAGTATATCTTGTCTTAATTTACATTTAAGGATGTTTAGTAGTTCTCACAGTACCTCCAATTGCTGAAAACAATTGTTATTTATAGGACATCCTGTATAAACTGATAGCTGAAATGTTTTAATAATAAAGGATAATGGAATTTATAATTAAATTATATTTAAAATATAATATTTTGTATAACATTAATAAATTATAAATAGGAGATCCATTTAGATTGTTATACCCCATTCATTTAGTTTAAATAGCAAACATTGTTTTAAACAAAGGGGTCCATAAAATAAATTAACACTTACATTACATATACTCTTTTTTTTGTTTCCTCTAAAATTCACCCATTCTTAGGCATCAATAACATGTACAGCCATAAAATGTAAATGAAGGGTCAGCTTTTATACCAACCTTCAGTGAAAGAGATTTTAATTATGTTTTAAATAATGAGAACTCAATATAAAAAAAATGGTAAGACAGGCAACTTGTATGAAAATGAATATCTTTATTACTTTGGACCCACAATTTGTTCTATTTTAGCCATCGCGATAGAATAAAGAGGAGATGCTATGAGGATACTAAAACCTTTGCATTACACTTTTACGTCATGTGTCAAAATCGAGCTAGTACGCCATTTTGATTACATTTTAGTGTTCAGGTCATCTCTACTTCATTCTATCTCGATGATTTTAGCCAATCGAATGGAGTAATTTATTAGCATAATTATTGACCAAGTATCTTTAAATTTAACCACATGCAAATCTTTAAAGATATAAACGTCATTATAATGAATGCCCCACAGAGTTGGGCGATATTTCAATTTAATTCATTTATTTATTATTTAATCTCAACTGATAATCTTTACGTGTTTTTCTAGCGATTTCATGTTTTCCAGAAAAATTTTAACAAAAGTTTAATTTTTATGGATTTAAATAATCATAACCTCATTTATTTGAATTTACCTAACCAAAGTAACGATTCAAAGTGCGAAAAATCACGCTATCTTCCAACTTTATTTTTTCTCTGAATTGACCAGATGAATGACTACTAGACTAGTTGTATACAAAAACCGAATTGTAAGCATTCATGGTGTTATTCAGGTAATTGTCAAATTATTATGGGAGAGGATTGTTTATGGCTAACATATTTGGAATTCACTTATAAGGCTCTAAAACGAAAAAAAAAGGCTATCACAATTAAATTAAGGTATTAAGTTATGCTAGTTATTATCTGTTTAATGAATTTTTCTGATTGCAACTATTATTGAGTCATATAGCGTCCTTATTCCAGATAGAGACGTATGGAGCAGGGGGGATAAAACCCACTCCCAGGCTGACTATGCACTGTACTCGGATATCTCAAAAACTGAAAAAGGAGTAGGAGTGCGAGTTTTCGACCAGAAGCCACGAGTTGACATATCAATAAACCTGGGCTCTCTGGCCACGATCTTCTAAGCAGAAATTATTGCTATAGAATTGGAGCGAGAGCGTGGATTAAGTTTCTACCTGCTAACAAGACTGTAAAAATCTTTCCGGATAGCCAGGAAGCCCTCAAGCTCCAATCGAGTCTACTCAAAGCTAGTTTGGAACTATATAAATACCCTTGAGTGTCTCGGTATCCAGAACAGAATTAATTTGATCTGGGTTCTGGGACAGAGCGGTGTGGAGGGCATTGAAAAAGCAGACGCGCTCGCTAAAAGAACCGAATTTGAGTTCATAGGACCAAAACCATTCCTGGGCATTGCAAAGAGCACTGCTAAAGGAATTATCTCAAAATAGAGGGTGCAACACTCACCAACTGGAGAGATATCCCAGGGCTAACTCATTTGAAGGCATTTATAACCAATCCTTCGCCTCTGATCAGATCCGGGAATGGTGTAGGAAAGATCTACGCATTTTCACAGTACTGATGACAGGACATTGTCGTCTGGGCAACCTCATGAGAGGGATAGGTCTGCGCAACAAACATCGGACTGTCGATTCTGCAGCGTGGAAGACGAATCTATAGAGCACATCCTATGTACCTACTCCGCTTTGGAAAGAACTAGGTTCCAGATATTTGGATACATCCGGCTGGAGCCTACCGACTTTAAACAGGTCTCACCTAATATAACCATGTGATTCATCTAAAGGTGTGGCTTGTACTATAAGTTAACAAACTCGCATAAACCATTCGCACTCAAATTAGCAGCCATCTCGCTCTTTCTAAGTGGCAGCCGATGCGACAGCTCTGTCTGCCTAACAAAAAACTCAATCTAAATACTTGCAATAAATAAGGGCTTAAGTATGAATGAATGGATTAGTCTAGTAGTTTTTCATTGCGGGAATTGAAGTGGATGTTTTTATCTTAAAGGATACCTAGGCAACTATTAAAAAATGTTTTGTGAATATAATTTGCTTAACACCTGATCAAAAGAGAATTTATTTACAAATATTCAGAGACCAAAAACTTAGTGGTTTTTAAGTACCTATATTAGACTAAAAAAAAAATAATCCAAAAAGCATGATTTGATCTGTTTTTTCATGTAGACAGAAAAATGCTTAAAACTAAAAAAATTGTTTCCTTAAAAATGACCTAACGTTAGGCGCTAATATCGTGAACGTTGTTTACAGTTGTTAGAACCATATTATTATTATTTAGCATCATATGATTAGTTTTAGTTTCCATAGGACAACAATTACAGAAAACCCCAGTACATTATAAACCTTTTAACTAATAGAAAGAAGAAATTTAAAATAATCTCGTACTTCTTATTAATACTACAATCACAAACTACTTGAAATTAATTTAATAAAAATATTTTCACAAAAAAAAGGAACACCGCTATGCCATAACCACTATTTCAAATATATATCGCACCTTTAAAGCAAAAGTGACACTATACAAAAAATCTGTTTAAGGTCCGTTTTTTAAATTATTTTATGTTACCTTTCTGATTAACAAATAAAACAAGTTATAAAAGTAAATTTAAAAAACAGACCCGAAAAATGAAGAGTTCAATGATTTTGTCATGGATTCCACAATCAGACTACCCCTGAGGTAACCCCTTTCTAATAAGAATCATAGAAATCGGACAAAGTGATCATGGATTTCCACTCATTTTTTTTTGAACGGGTTAACTATAATAAATAGGTCCATTAATAACAAAATAATTGCTGTAGTATTTTAATAGTATACTTTGAAGGACAAAATAATATTAAAAGTTAAAAGTGTTTTCCTTTAACTCTTTAATTTTTGTAGTGTCACTTTTGTTATCAAGGTGCGATATTTATTATCTATTCACGATTCAAATTAATTTTCGCGCGCCTGTCATTTGTCACTTATAAGTAGGATGTTTATTTATTTACATATGTGTCTGTTTTGGGCGGATTTTGTATTTGTGATTTTTTAACTGTTTTTAGATAATATTCTCATTGTAATAGTGTTTTTGAGTTTCATTTAGTGTTAATTTAAGTTTATTTCTCGTGCTTTCGTCATAAATATAATATTTATCATGTGAATGACTTAATTTGTTGGCAATATTCACCTATTGGTTGCTACAAGAACATCTAGAAATATGTGGTATTTACTAAACCCAGGACATGTTTTATTATGTGGTTTAAAGGACATTTCAGATACCTAACATTTATTATTGATGAACTTATTTAAAAATCTTATTATCCTTATTCTTATATTAAGAAGTGAATTGTGTAGTACTTTGTATACATGTAAATGGTAATAAAACCATCACAAATCAGATTACAGTTTGATTCTAAACAAAGTTTTGCAAAATTTCAATATTGTAAATTTGTAGATATCCAGTTATCATAAGAAACAAAATTTTATGACTTGCACTTGGAAAATAATGAATACTTCAGTTTTAATTTTGACATTAACACCATATAGATTGCAATTTGCTGGGGACTTTTTCGCAGATTTCATTTTTAATATAAACACTATCACATACTATAAGAAATAAACAAATTTAAAGCCCAAAAGTAAGAAAAAACTCGAATTGTAATTGATACAAATTAAAATGTAAACAATGAACACGAACGCCAATTTTGCCAAATCATGAACTGATTTTAAAACAAAATTATTAAAAGAACTGAAATTTAAAAAAAAAATCAATATAATAAATCGGTTTTATAAAAAAATCCTTAAATAAATAATATAAAGTGTGATTACATATTACTACCCACAAATTTTGATTCTTAAATAAAAGGTCTTATCCACTTCTTCAAGAGCTAAAATCCGACGACATAGCGAAATTTTGCTACTTCTGACAACACTGAACCATATCCTACTTATAGGGACCTTCTACAAATTTCCTCCAGATGGCGCAACACTTAGCTTGAATTGCGAATAACTATCAATAATAAATAAAGAATAAATTGTTTAGTTTAAAAAAATAATTCTTATAACATTAATAGATCACTAAACCTCCACTGATAGCTGAGCTGTGTTCTTATTTTAATCGGATCCTAGCAACAATGATAATACGCCCCTTTACTTGCGCAATTAGTGTCCCCGTTATTGGACATACCTATTGCACATGAGTAGCTGTTACGTTAACGTTGACGATATTTGCACCTCACGCTATTAAAACATGCGAAAACTCTGTTGATTAAAAAAAAAACTTACCTTAATTTTATTAACGTAGTTAATAGCGTGATTGAATTCGACAGGTTGATTCTGAGGGGTATCGGTGTGCCCTTGTAGTGCATGAGTTACAGCAGCTTGGGCAGCTGATAAGGAAAGAGAACTGTAAGACAGCGGAGGAGCAGCAGCATTGCTGCCGTACGTAGGAGCATGATGAACTATAGCGGGTTGCGGCGGAGGTGGTTGTGTGGGTGGAGCTTGTGGAGCTACAGGAGGAATATGCTGCGTCAACGGTAACGGTTGTGCAGTTGGCGGACCTGGAGGAGGCTGCTGTCCTGAGACGTTGATAGTTCCCGAACCTTTGAAGATCATAGCAGATCGGTGTTCCTGAGGTCCCGAATTTATGGTACCAGTTGGACTAGGCATACTCACGGACACTTGAAAAGCATAACCTTGATCATTACGTTGCACTTCGATCTTGTAGCCAGGTGGCAGGAAGGTGTTGAAGCCGACTATTAGCTCAGGAAATCCTTTAAATAAATTTGAGACCCTTTGAATAACACCAGGAGTATCGATACTTTGGCTCTTGAATTCTTTCATAATATCTAAGAAGTCGTTGTACACTTGTGGTTTTGAACCAAATTTATATTTAACAAGATCCAAATATGATAATGCATCTTCGACTTTTAATCTTTGGAAATTGGTGCTGGGCGACTGCTGTTGCTGAGCAGTTTCTTGCAGTCCAGCACCCGATGGGGAACCACCTGCTGTCCGCAGCTGCGAGTGTCCGCCAACAGGGATAGACATCGTTGGCGGTTTAAGAGAGTGGGGAGTTGTGACAGCAGGCAGAGAGTGGCCATAGCTGACCGGCGGTGCGGGTGGATAGAGTCCTGATTGCATACCTTCACTCACTACTTTAACGTTACTCGCGGAACTATTTGTGGAATACGACAAAGATGCTGTAACTATGTTGGGCAGCGTTTGCCGATAGAGCGTACTGCCCTGTCCAATACCACTGCCTGCTAAAGGGGGTTCACTTACTTCCTTTACAGTCTCATCCACTCGCAGACGTTTCATTTCAAATTACATTTGAGCGGCTATAACAAGGAAAACAATCAGGTTAAAATGCTGAACAGGTTTTTGCAAAATAAAAAAAGCTGAGCACAAGAATATTTGAGGGCGTAATTATTGATTAAATCTGTGATATTAGCACCAATAAATGCGAATTTTTATAGAAAATAGTTGGAATTCGTTTTTCTACTTTAAAAAAACTTGACCAAATTAAAAATTTGTGCCAAATTTAACATCAGCACTTTTTGTTAATTTCAAAGTAGCATTTGATTATCCGTTTTTTTTTAACCAAAAGTTTGTTCATCCATCAAAATTGAGATATTACAAGAATAAAAAATAATGCACATGGTCCTTACAACCTTAATATAGTTTATTTGGATTAAAAAAAGCAATCGTTTGTCCACTCATTATTTTCCTTTGTTCAAACCTTGTTTTTGTTTGTCCACCCAAAAGAAATTAACAAAATAAATAGTCTAAAATATAATTACAATTACAAAATAGTTATTTTTATTTTATCCCAATAATTGAATATTCACTTGGGAAATAAAGGGTCAGCAGGTAGTTTTCTTTCTGTTACAGGTACATCTGGTGTAGTAAATTATAAATATTATATGTGTAAATATTATTTTATTAGTTTCTAACAAGTATAATATAGTAAATGAGGTTGACATGTGCTGGAAAGGATGTGGTATTGACGTCATTTACTGGTCGGTAGTCACTACTACCAGAGACAACAGAGACGTGTAACTTAATAGGAAAATATGTTCGGTGGTCCATTTAAATTACATATATGACCCTCTTTTTCTTTTACATTGATCTTTACATATGTCTATCTCTCTCCAATAAAACTAACACCATTTTCAGAGGGCGCTGGTGTTGCTGGTTTTTTGACGTAGAAATATCGATTAAAAGTATTAAAACTGACAACTGACAATGTTATGAATGTTGTTATGAACATGTGCATTATATTAAAATTAATTTAATTTGGGCCCCGTATATTTCTTTTAGTCTGATTTTGTTGTTTAATTAATTTTCTTTGGGGGGGAATGTTTATTTTTGCATATTACCTATTTTTTGCATGAAGCAATTTCTGGAACCAAACTCGCGTTTTTGTACACATTTCTTTCTAGAGGTAAGTAATTTCCAATTTATTAAGAAAACCACTGTATAATGTGTGTGTTTAATAATATATTACACAATGACTATAATTATTTTAGGTGAATTGGAACAGATCCATTGTTACAGCTACTTGTGTTCATTAAGTAGGTAGATGAATGTCTGGACAGCTTTAATGGCAGCACAAAGTTCCTATCTACTAGAAAAGTAAAATGTATGCTGAGTAAAAAATCTGCACATGTAGTATTGGCAAAGGACTTTTGAAATTATTAGAGATTAGCTATTTCTTACATACACCTACCTCTAACAGCCACTCTAAAGGAAGAAAAAAAAAATTGAATCACAAAAGGGCAGAATTTTAAATCAGGATGCATTGGAAAATAAATTTGTTGACATCAAGTCGGTTTTGGATTTTATAGAGAGATCAATCTCAAGAAAAGTTAATTTATCCTGCAGAACAACCAGTTGTTTAAGTAGGATTTGCTATAACTATTAGAAATTTTCTTTGATAATAAATTGTAATATAGGTACCAATTATTGTTTCAAATGAAATTGAAAAAGAGTTAAATATGAAATTAGATTTTTCATGAGTAAAATGTTATATTTATTTGAACATTGTAAGGTAATCTATAATTAAGGGAATATGGAAAATAGATATACCCTGCTGGTGTAAGAGAAAGGTAAGGGGCAATGACAAAAAAATTACAAAAATGTATTTATCTCTAAATAGTGTTTATTATTAATAATATTATTTGCTATGTTTGAAAAGTATCTCCTGCTTCTGAACAGATCAGACTACTACTTGGAGAAGGTCCACCTAGTAACCAAATTAGGAGACTAGGAAAACTTTTACATGACTGGGGACACAACAGGAATGCACATACACAAGATACACAAACAAACGAAATAACAGGGGTAAGCCTTCAGCAACGTCCTGTTTAAATGATGATAGTATGTCATCCTTCATTCCCTTTTAGAAGGCATGGCATATAAATATATTGATCTTGATTACTATAAGAGGAGTTAGCAGGTTTCGATCCAGTTTACAGGATGGGAACTTACTTGACTTGGGCCTTATACATTTGTGTTGAGTGTATGTGTGTTTCGTTTCCATGGTTTCTATTAAAATAAACAGTCATAACATATCCATAGCTTTTTGCCAGACTAACATAAGTGACATTTGTTCAAATGGCACTTATGATAGTCTCAAATGGCACTTATGATAGTCTGGCAAAAAGGTATCGATACTATACTTTATAAAATATTTGTTACATTAGTTTTTAAATATATTATGAATATATAACAACTGTTACTTTCTTTGTAATTTGTCACAAAATGATAGGAGGTACTTTCTAAACGAAGCAATTGTAGTTTGTTTTTCTGTACCTTACAAAAATATAATTTATAGAAAAAGAGTTTGGTGTATTATTTTTCAAAGTTTAAATATTTAATAATCAATAGAATTTTCAAGTTTTTTTTTTAGCGAAATTTACAAGAGTAATAAAAACTATGTTCACTGTTTATATTAAACTGATTAAAACTTCCTTTATTAAAATGATTATTTGTGATAAAAAATTTGATGTTATTGGAAGCTTCTATATTTTTTTAATATACAGTGAAACAATAGTTTTTGTTTCTCCTGTAAATTTGTATAGAAAAACTTTATTTCTGAATCCATGTTTGAATTTCCCGCCCTAAAGCATTTTTAATTTTCCCGCTATTTACTAGTGGCGCCATCATAGACTGGTTGTGGTTACAATCGCCCAAATAACTTTTACCGAACAAAAAAAATACATTGAGTTACACGTCTCGCTGGATTGTCTCTGCTACTACCGACCTATGATTTTAAGTGTTAGAATTGTTTATATTTTGGGATCTTCATTTGTTATTAATTTTTTTTTGGGTGGAAACCTAAAATCAGGATTGGAAAAACGAAAATAATGAATGAACAAATGATTGAAGACCTTTTTACAAAAACGAAACATGTCCAAAATTACCTTTTTTCAGAAAACACAAAAACGTACCAGTACTCTTAGACTTTGTAGAAACGATCTATAAATGACAGTAAATATATCGGTTTCTGTATTACTTTTATAAGGAATAAGTATATGTACCCCTTACCGTGACCTAGTGTATGTCTATTTTTTTTAATGCCTTGATGGGTCCCTAGGCGAGAAGCGAGTGTCCCCGTTTAATGCTCTTATTTGAAATTAAATATTTAATGTTTTCTCCTTTTCATTCATTATTTGTTTGTTAAATTATCTCTTCCATAGTCTATGCAAAAAAAACTATATGTGCCGGTAAATACAACAACTCGCCACAGATTGCACAGATAACTCAATTCAAGCAATTTTGGACGCTTGTTGGTTTTGAAAAAAAAAAAAAACAGTAATTAGTTAGAGTTGCGTAGCTTAGTAATTGTTTATATTGGGCTCTGTATTTTGTTAACTAATAACTAATTTCTTTTTAGGTGGACAAACATAAATAATGTGTGGACAAATGAAAATAATGTGTGGACAAATGAAAATAATGTGTGGACAAACGATTCTACTAGTTAATTATGACAAAATGCAATTATAAGTGATTATGTTAAGAATTGTTTATAATTTGGTTTCTTCTTCTTTGTTAATAAATAAATAAATTCTTTTTGGCGGACAAACGATTCCAGTTGTTAGTTTTAACAAAATTGAGTTGGAAGTGCTTAGGTTAATACTTATTTATATTTTAGGATCTTTATTTTGTTAATAAGAGGCATATTTTTGAATACTGTTTTTAAATATGGCCACTACAGCGCTACGGTCGCCGTTCCTCTCATGCGCAGTGCGTACCTACATCTTCTGGTTAGTCACAAACGTCAGTAAAGCTACCATTTCGCAAGCCGAGACAGAGACCGACTTCAAAACGCGTCGCCACACTAAACGGTCGCTTCATGTCTGAACCCATGTAATTATAAGAAACACATTTCGGTAGAGGCGACAGATGACATCAGATTTAGTATGGCAATATTTGCCGCTTCACTGGTGTCTCGGTCTCCTGTCGTGGGTCGCGCGTTCCCAAATGGTACCTTAAGCCTTTGTGATTACATTTTGTTTGTGGATATTTAAGTTGCCTCTAGGTGAACATGTGCGATGTCTCGGAGGTGGGAGCTGCTGTCTAACCTGTCAAATTCAAAATAATGTTTCACATCGACGGAGTTTTTCGTTTTTTGCTGGCAATGAAATAATTTGCTTTTAGACATAAATCCAACGATGTGAAACATTATTTTGAATTTGACAGGCAAGACGACAGCTTCCACCACCGGGTATAGTACATGTTCCCCAACTACAAATAGCAAGCAAAAAACACGACATGACATTTTTTGCAGTCAGATGAGGGACTATAACAATCTAAGATAAAAGGAGATTTAAATGTCCATTACATAAACAATATAAACCAGCATTTTTGTTTCCTTTCATTGAATATGTAAGTATTTATTATTTTGAATTTTCTTACACTGTAGATAAACAAATGATAAAAGGTTTAGGTATATTACATTTAAAAAAATATTGATAAGAAGCATCACTTGATAATCCATAATCAAACGTTAAATTTGTTTGGTGGTATACAGGGAAAATAAACATTTATTCTAAATAGTCAAAATACATTTAAATTCAAATAAAGATCAAAAAATGTTATTTGAAAATATTGATAGGAATTAAAAATTTTGCATACATGTTAAACATATTTTTATTGATTGTTTCAATGTTTATTTGATGAAAATCACTCATAATTATTACTAGGAAAAACCAAAATATGGTGTAGATGTTCACAAAACTAATTTTATTTAGACAAACATTAAACATGACACATTGTATTTTAAATCATAATGTCATGCTTAAGGTTTAATTCTTGCAAACCACCAAAATTAACATAACAAAAATATAATATGAATTAAAGTAAGTCTGGTTTACTGTAACCAAAATTGTCTACACATATCTACCTCTTTAATGGTTTAATTTAAGTAGGTAAATAAATAATATCTGCCGATTCTAACAGAATTCTGTATCTACTATGCCCGTTAATCTTTAATCAGAATTGCCCACCGAATAAATATTAACACTTCAACTTCAATATGGTGAGTACACCCGTAATAAATATAATATAAAATCATCAATTGTGTAGCTACTACATAATACTAATAAATTTGGCATCACGGCATTAGAACGCAAACAAAAGTTTGACAGGCTTTTCGCAGTTCTCCCACTTCATACACAGGATTTGACAGATTTGGCGCGGAGCTAACGGAAGGATTGCGATACATTGGCGTAGAAAATTATTTCATAGAATCTAATTACAATTCGAGGGTTAAGAACCAGAACGACGTAACAGACAAAATGACAAACTGAGTTATTAACATTACAGAAACCTTTATAGTTATTTTTGTAAAAGGTACTGTCAAAAGTACAATAATAGGGAATAGGTACAATAATGTATTCGAAATTAGAATCGATTTAGAAACCTTAATGATGTATATTTTAGACATATTTTTACTAATAAAGAAATTTCTGTTACGTCGTTATGGTTCTTAAGCCTCGAATTTCGCGTATTCATATAAATAGTTTAGTAAATTGTGAATAAATTTGAACGTTTTAAACCTCTATTGTATAGACGTAAATGCTGGTATTTTAAAACTTTCTTTACAACTAGGGAAATTTTTCTCTTGATGGGTACCCAACACGAAATCACGTTTAAAAGGCGCTCCTTTAGGAATTTGTGTCTTTATCAAAGCTAAAATAATAATTGGATTTTTCGCGTGGACTAAACGAATTCAAATTATGACACTGCCAACTTTGCAAAATGTATTTTAGACATTTTAATTCATGCGCAAGTTTTGAAAATTGGATGTAAGATTTTGTTACATGTGCCTAAATTATTATTCGAAAATTTTTGCTCACTCACGAATGAGTTTCGGCACTAATGGTATTATAAGTGAAAATTCTGTAGAATAATGATTTGGCATATTTTAATACTTGTTTAAATAATATTTCTAGCCCATAAATACATAGGATTCCCCGATTCCGTCGGTAACAATTTAAAATGATTGGTGCAGAATTTTAGCACTTTCCCGCTAACGCTGTTACCGTTATCGAATAGCTATTTGCGCATGTCTAAGTCCGTATTTATAAACAAAACTCAGCTGAGTCGGACTTGGGTAAGTCGTCTTTGAACTAAAATCGAAGTTCGGTTATATCGCGTGAATTTAGAAATGGGTAGTAACAAATCCGAAAATGTACTAAACAGTTACAGATTTGCTAATATCCATCTCTAAATTTCGGTGTAACACCGAAACCACCTGGAACTTTAGAGACGTTCTAACCGAACTTCGATTTTAGTTCAAGAACGACTTACCCAAGTCCGACTCAGCTGAATTTTGTTTATAAATACGGACCTAGGTGTAAAGTTAAGAACCAACTCAACGTTTTTCACGATTTTTTCTTTTAGGTTAGAAAACTTCGCAATATTCGAAGTAATACAAGACGTCACTTTAAATTTCTATCTCATAATGAATAGGTAACACGATAAGCTTCTTAAAAATTATTTTAATAATAGGACTCAACGAGTAAGTTTCCTTAATGACATTTCAAATGTGGGTATAATAAAAAGAGGCGTTCCTCAAGGTACAATTTTAGGACCTTTACTGTATACAATTTACACCAGTAATATTCCGAATGTATTAATGCATATGAAAATACATATGTATGCAGATGATACTCAGTTGTATTACTTCTTTAATAAAGAATATATTACCAATGCACAAAATTTAATAAACACTGAGCTAAAGGCATTATTAGAAGCATCTAAAAAACATGACTTGGTAATTAATAATTCTAAATCAACTATTATGTTATTCGGAAATAATATATTACCTAATGAGTTAATAATCAAAATTGAAAACGACCCTTTAAACACTTCTGAGCAGGCTAGAAATTTAGGTGTCATAATCGATAACAAATTAAGATTTACCGATCACACATCATTTATATTAAAAAAGGCTTATGGAAAATTAAAAGTTTTATATCCCAATAGACATATTTTAAGTAGGAAACTCAAAATACTACTTTGTGAATCGCTTGTCCTCTCACAAACTAACCACTGTGACTACGTATATGGTCCCTGCTTAACTTCAAGAGATTCAGGCAGACTACAGAGGCTTCAAAATTCTTGTTTACGATTAATCTTCAGTATAAGAAAATTTGATCCAATTAGTCATACATTAGTAACTGCTAGCTGGCTGAATATGACTCGCAGAAGGTTATTACATTCGTTGACATTGCTCCACAAAGTTATCGTAAACACAACTCCCCCTTACCTAACCAATAAAATAAAGTATAGATCAGATGTGCATAATATTAATATCAGAAGAAAAAAAATTATTTCTATTCCAGTCCATAGAACTACCTTTTTCGAAAAATCTTTTAGATATAATATTTTCAAAGCATACAATCTTCTACCAGACAATTTTAAATTAATGAAAATATCTCAATTCAAACAAAAACTTTTTGAAAAATTATTTAGCGAACAGTGTTTAAACTAATTATTTCACCTATTTATTTATTTATTTATTTATGCAAATGTGTTATAAATGTGTTATAAATTTATTATGACTTTTCTTCTAAATCGCGATTTCTTACATTTTACTATTAATATTATTTTTTTTTAAATTTATTTATATATGTATACATATGTGTGTGTATGTATATATATATTTTGGGTTCTTAAGGAAGAGCAGCCTAGCTGATTTTGCGCCCTTTAACCAACGTTTGCCTTTTTCTTATTTTTTATGTATATAGGTACTATAGTGAATATTCTATTTTAATTTACTTGTATTTTGTTGGTTAATAAAGACATTTATTATTATTATTATTATTATTATTATTATTATTATTATTATTATTATTATAAGTTTAATATAACGTATTTCTGGAATTAGCACGGTTGCAAATGTTATTTATTTTTTAACAATCGTTTCCTGAAGTAACCAGGCAAAAATAAAAGACGGTATTTTGCGTTTTAGATCTTAAATATCAAAATAAGTCCATAACTTTTAAATGTTATTCTTCAGTAGTAAAACAAATGATTCATATTTTTTGCTATTAGTGTGAAAACCTATTTATACACCAACTATCGTACTTTTCATTTGAATTATAATAAAACGACTTCAATAATTAAAATGCATTACAATCAACAAATAATGGGTCCTATGATTGAACGTTTACGTTATCCATAACGTACATGTTAGGTCGAGTTTTAACAGTAACGAGGCACCTTCGTATGATGAAAAACTGTTCAATTAGAACATAATAGGCGGAAAATAACAGTTATGTATTGGAAACCGTTTTTCATCATACGAACTTGCCTAATTACTGTTAAAACTGAGCCTAACATGTACGTTACGTATAACGTAAACGTTTAATCATAGTACCCATCTATAAGGTTTTGTTCCAACCAGGATTCTGAGTAGTATATAATTTAGGGTTCTAATAATCCTGGTGGCAATGACTAGTTTCTGATCGTTCTGAATGTTACGCTTGGTGCATTTCGCAAGCTTGAAGGTACCATTTCGGTAGGCGCGACAGACGACCGCCGACGCGACAGACGACCGCCGACGCGACATACGACCGCCGACACGACCGAGAAGTGTCGCTTCACATCTAAAATACATACAATTATATGAAACACATTTCGCACGGCGCGACACGACCGATAAGTGTCGTCCTGGAAACACTTCTCGGTGCAAAGCTTTGCTGCGTATCGCACTCGAGGTCACTGTCCTCGGCATCGCTTTTTTTTGGGGGTGATTCGGTCGGAAATTTCTTTCGATCTAGGCAGCGTTGCCAGATTTTAAAACAGTATGGGAAAAAAAAAACCGTAGATCTGAACAGTAGATTTTAATACAGGGGGAAATAATTAAAATTTGCAGTGTTGTAAATACAATAATAAGTATATAAGAAACGAAAAATAAACTTTTTTCGACCCAAATTAGAAGGTAAGCGAAGAATAAACACAAATAATAACATTTTTAATATATACTTAACGTACGGAAACAAAAAAAAAAACAATGAAAAATAATAGGTACCTACTTCTTTTAGATCAGTCTGAATCAGATAATTCAAAATCGTAGTGTGCATGTTCTTTTTATGATGCCCTATTAATTCTTTGTTTCATTTTAAATAAAAACAAGGATTATCTTGATGTTTTTTTTTTATGGAGCCAACCTAGAGTAGTGGATGCTTATTACGCTGCTTTTACTGCATAAAATTTACTAGAGAAAATATTCTTTAACCATTTGCTGAAGAATGAGGCAAACTTAATAAATTAAGAACAAAATTTGCTAGAGACAAAAACAGTGGATCTACGTGAAAACAGTAGGTCTGACAACGCTGATCGTTTCCTCGAATGGTTATCCTGTAACTGTCGCGCGACACTTCTCAAGCTTGCGAAATGCACCAAGCGTAACATTTATGCATCTGTCGTCGTACTCGACCTTGGGGTCGCATCAGTGGTCGCTTGTCTCTTGACGCGCCTACCCAAATGGTACCTTGAGAAGTGTCGCGCGACAGTTACAGGATAACCATTCGAGAAAACGATCAGCGTTGCCAGACCTACTGTTTTCACGTAGATCCACTGTTTTTGTCTCTAGCACATTTTGTTCTTAATTTATTAAGTTTGCCTCATTCTTTACCAAATGGTTAAAGAATATTTTCTCTATTAAATTTTCTGCAGTAGAAGCTGCGTAATAAGCATCCACTACTCTAGGATGGCTCCATAAAAAAAAAACATGCACACTACGATTTTGAATTATCTGATTCAGACTGATCTAAAAGAAGTAGGTACCTATTATTTTTCATTGTTTTTTTTTTTGTTTCCGTACGTTAAGTATATATTAAAAATGTTATTATTTGTGTTTATTCTTTGTTTGCCTTCTAATTAGGGTCGAAAAAAAGTTTATTTTTCGTTTCTTATATACTTGTTTTTTTATTTACTACACTGCAAATTTTAATTATTTCCCCCTGTATTAAAATCTACTGTTCAGATCTACGGTTTTTTTACCTATACTGTTTTAAAATCTGGCAACGCTGCCTAGATCGAAAGAAATTTCCGACCGAATCACCCCCAAAAAAAAGCGATGCCGAGGACAGTGTCTCCAGGACGACACTTCTCGGTCGTGTCGCGCCGTGCGAAATGTGTTTCATATAGTTGTATGTATTTTAGATGTGAAGCGGCACTTCTCGGTCGTGTCGGCGGTCGTCTGTCGCGCCTACCGAAATGGTACCTTAACGTTAGTTTAACAGTAGCGTTAACGTTAGCAGAGATCTTACGTAAATTTGCTGAAAAACATGGTCAGTGCGCATGACAATTTGGAAGCTAGATTGTCAATTACAAGTACATATTCTAAGTCACGTTTTCCACGGGCGTACTACGATATATTATTTTTAATTAATAACGTGGTATTTTAATTATTACTAATAATATTATTGGAACGTTTGTTTTAGCTGAATATTAATCAAAGACAATTTTTAAGTGACTTTCTTAAAAGTTGTTGCAGTTTAATGTAATAGTGTTAAATTTAATTTTGGTGTTCCCTTTCAGTGTATTTGGATACGCACATGTGGGCGCTAGCTTGTCAAATACCACCTTGCTATGTGGCGTGTTTTTGTTTATCGGTTTTGCACTTCCAGTTTAAAGGTCTGTGCTAGTCTCGAGCATGCCCGGTTTCCCAAGATTATATTGTAATGTGAGCCATTTCATTATTTAGTCATGCTCTAATCCTCCAAGTCTCTCTCTGTCTTATTTGGCCTTTGAGGCTCAACTTGTCCGATTATCATACATAATTATAGCCCTTAAGACCAAACATGTGACGACTATGGCGAAGGCGCTTTCGAGAACTTTCCAGGTAGAACGTGATAATGTTTCTAGTTTTGGCGGAGATCATTATGGAATCCGCCATAATTTTAAATTTGTACATAAATATTGGTGGAGGAACATCACAGTAGTCAGTTGTATAGAAATAGCGGTGAAGATAAATAGTGAACAGTTTAAAGACATTCGAAATATATATAAATTAGAATAGCATTATTTTAAAATAAATAAGTGTTCAAATAAATTATTATTAAATAAACTGTTTATTAAAATAAACAAACGTCACAATATGGAAAAGATAGAAGAACGCAATGCGAGGAACGACAATACCAAGTGGAAATGCATGTGTGAAAAAATATGGGAAATAATTTCACAGTGCGCTCTCGAAACTAGCACAGTCCGAGATGCGACGGGATCATTGGTTGCCTAAAACCTTGTCCAGAGCAGGCAAGGGTCGCGATAAAAAAGCGCTGCGTCGTCGGTAAAAAAACCCTAATATTCAGAGTGAGAGCGACCAGCGATATCTGAAATATTAATCGCGTCGCTCAATGCAACGCTATCGAATCGCGACGCTCGTCGCTCCTCCTATGAACAAGGCTTAATGCGTGATGAGTGTTATCACCCTGATTGTACGTGTACACACGTAGTTCAGTGCATCCGACGAGGTTAGACATTTACCACCTCTCCACCTACCAAAAGCCTGTTCAACTTCTGTCGTCCCTGCTTGTTGACACATTGAACAGTACTTTGGTAGTTGGAAAGGTGGTAAACGTCAAACCCTGTCGGATGCCAGTGCCGTATCGTAGAATAAATTAGGCTAACATTAGGTTAGAATTGTGATTCGTGTTTTTTTTTTGGAATTAGCCACAATGCCTAAAGGCAAGACATTTTCATACAGGGAAAAATCAATCATAATTATGAAAAACGAGGTTCAATACCATTGCATGACTCTAGAGCTCGTGTTCTATCACCAAGGGGACATTCAAAATTTACTTATTAAAAAGGAAAAAGCATCAGTAGATTCAAGTTGTATTCCTTCTTTTTCTTCTCCAAAATATTGTGAGGGACAAACAAAAAGTAATATTTCACAAGGCCAGGGAGAATTTATGTAATTGATAATCAAGTATGCATTCAGTTTGTAGAAAAGATCAAGATGCACTCAAGTAGGGTTTTAAGGAGGGTTCACAACATTCAAAAAGTAGTAAAAGACCCCGATAACAGAACAGTGTTAATGAAGAGTTGTTATGTTAGATTAAAAAAGAAAATAAATCTTGAAGAAGGCAGATACATTATTTACACAGAAACATTTACACAGTTCGCAAACTGCCCTAATAGATAAATTAAAATAATACCAAATATTTTAAGATATTAGCGGCGGAACTGGGTACTCGAATGTATGGGCTAGAAATAATTATTTAAATATTATATCCCAAATCATAATTCTACAAAAACAGCTATTCACAATTTACGTGAAATTGTTATTAATATTTACAAACTTTTCTATGCCAATGTATCGCGTTCACTTCGATTAGCTCCGAGACGAAACTGTCAATCATGTATATGAAGTGGGAGAACTGTGAAAGTACTGTTCAACTTATGCTGCCTTCTATCGGTTATGTCTCAAGTTTCAGTATTTGGAAGTATAGAAACTTCAATAATTAAGACGGATTTGACTTCATTGTCATTAAGATGATATTCTCAAAACATTCATATTATTTGCTAAATGCTAAAAGCTCACTGACAGTGCCGTATGTTACCCGGAATCTTCTAACCCATACTTATTTAAACTATTTCATATTTTTTTTTTTTTAATAAAATGACCTAAAAATTAATGATTGCATACCTGAAACACCATGTATAATCGATTTTATTATTTATAATTTTATATAAATAAGAAATTATACACCATTACGATAGTATTGTTTCAGTACTCAAATCAATATAGAATTTGTTGTTCTTTCATCTTCTTGTGGTTATTTATGCTCCCGCCAAAGAAAACGAAATAACAGGTACCTTGTATCAACAAATTATTGATAAAAAAAGTACGCTTAAGGTAGTTCACTCGCGACAAACGTACTTAAAAATATCGCCTAATGGTGAATACCAAAAGTTCGAGAAATTTTCAATACTAAAAAATGTTGCTTTTGTAAGAGACCGTGCACAAATCATGTAAGCCTATATATACAGTATGTCTCCCTAGGTTGGAATCATATGGAAAACTTTTTTATTATTAATTTTAGGAAAAAGTTATTCTTCATAAAAAGTTCTGCATTATCTAAAACCTAAAGTCATCGAATATCATTTTTTTTTTCAGTGTAAAGTACCTTTATTCTTTATACGACTGATAAAATTTGATATTTGATGGTTGTATTTTAGGTTTTAGACCATGCTCGACTTTTTATAAAGAACAACTTTTTTTCTTAAAATTAGTAATAAAAAAGCTTTCCTATGCCACCAACTGTCTACGTAATTTGGCGGCATATGAAAATCTTTTTTTTCTTTTTTTTCTTTTTTTTTTTTTTATTTGGTGTCATCGGCGTCGACTACTACGGCCATTAGCATCGTGTTCTGTGTAGGCTTTGTTACTGTTTCCCAGCGCCACTTTAGGAACAGCACTGTTAATTAGAACCATTCAATATTGGGAAAAAAGTTATTCTTTATAAAAAGTCGAGCATGGTCTAAAACCTAAAACACAACCATCAGATATCAAATTTTATCAGTCGTATAAGGAATAAAGGTACTTTACTCTTGAGTAAAACTCATATTTTTTGACAAACCTCACATACCACTGAAAAAATTTGATATTTGATGACTGTATTCTAGGTTTTAGATAATGCAGAACTTTTTATGAAGAATAACTTTTTTTCCTAAAATTAATAATAAAAAAGGTTTCCATATGATTCCAACCTAGAGGGACATACTGTATATGGATACATTATAATTTCAAGTAAAATCCATCCGACAACGTCGCAAATATATGAATGGTGGGCTATAGAAAATTGTGACTTCCTCATCCTAATTTTTTGGTTCAAACAGATCCATTAATTCCAGTTCTCAAATACAGCGGACGAATTAATTTTTTAAGATCACGTCGCGGGTTGTAACAACTTCGTAGCTGATCAAGTGTAATTCAAGTACCGCGCGTTAAGTGAAGCGATTACCATGTTGCCAAGTTGTAATCATTGTACGCAACTACGTGTCGATTGATTTAAAAATATTTTTATTTTTAAAAATCTGTAACTTTTTACCAAGACGGTAAAAAAATTCAGC
The DNA here is from genome assembly GCA_927349885.1 of Psylliodes chrysocephalus. Classification (NCBI taxonomy): domain Eukaryota; kingdom Metazoa; phylum Arthropoda; class Insecta; order Coleoptera; family Chrysomelidae; genus Psylliodes; species Psylliodes chrysocephalus. The sequence goes on from OV651814.1 coordinate 38,771,714, forward strand.
GTTTTTTAGAAAATTTTATAACTTCTTGATTTACATTACCTTACTTTTTAAAAAATATCAATTTTTTTTTTTTTAGTTAGGTACGTAAAAGACACTTTCATTAACCTTATATTTCAATTTTATTGAACTCTTAAAAAAAACCGTTTTACGAGTGAAAACTACCTTAATAAGTGTAAACAGCGAAGAGAGTGTTTGAATAAGACAAAACCAACGAGATATTCTTATAATTTATTAAATTACCTGATAGTCGAGGTTTAATTAAAAAATTAAAACTAAGCTCATCAATTTTATATCAAACATTTTACTGAATAGTTATTTCAATGCTTTATTAAAACATACCAAATTAATATTTACGTCGAATTTTGCACAGTAACTTTTGAAAGGGTCAACAAATTTATGAAGCATTTATTTACCCCATGAACGTGAAAATTATGTGGTTAAATCAAAACAATAAACTATTTGATTTTGTATACACATAAAACGGCATATCTACATGTTAATTTCTATTCTATATAAAACATACATAAAAAATTTGAATTATTGCATTTTCTAATTAAATTTTTATATTATTACATCCAAATAATTAAATCTTACGTTATTATGTTATACATTAAACCGATTTTAAAATAATTATGGCTAAAGGCGAATTTATACTTTTACACTTTGGCTGTAGATTGCGGATTCAACAACAGTGAAAATAAGGATGGTTTTCATCTGTATTTTCATTCAAAGTGACCCGGAGATAAAGTAAATCCACTACTTTTGATGAATTGAATGGATGATTCATCATTCATCCATAGTGAACCGGCAGAGGCGCAAAGTCAAAACTTGTATGAAATTGAAATGTGTGTATCCAGTGCAGAGTAAACAACCTTTTTAAGTTTTTACATTGTAATTGCAGCTTTTAATGAATTACAATTGTGTTATTATTTAAAAATGTATTTTCCATAATATGGAGTACTAAACAAATAATGAGTGCCTTAGGAACTTATTTGATGATTGCCATAAAACAAATATTCCTTGGAAAGATGAACATATAAGTCTGAATCTGAACAATACATTGTAAAAGAGTACCCATATGTTCGTTTAAATAAATAAATAAAACAAATATCTGTGAGAAAGTTTATAATTCTATAAAGCACACATACCTATGCAAGAAAACAAGTAGGTAATGAACAATACTGTTCAGTTTTTTGGAATATTATACCAGTGCTTGTTTATTAGACATATAAATGGGTAAGGCAGTAGGATCCTCAAATGGTGGCACAATAAGCCTAGAAGGTTGCCACCCACTGGGATCCCCCTTAAGGGTACTGTAGACGGAATATATAGGATGATAGAAAGGGGGTTAGAAGGATGAAAAAACTGAAGTCTGATTGTTATAGTAAAAGATAGTAATGTGAAAGATTTCCATACATGTTTTAATTGATTAGTATAAAACTAGTGCACTGTCAGTGAGTCATTGGAGGGGATTAGGCTATTTTTTTACATAAAGATAAATAGGAAAATGGTCAAATATACGTAATTAGCTCCTTTAAAATTAAGCATCAATAGTGAACAAGCTAAACAGATTTCACCCTTAACAAATCATTTGGCGCCATTTGTTTCATTGAAATATACATTCCAATAAATGTTACAATTGTCCAAAACTACCATAATTACAATTTTTTTTTTGTATTTTTTAAACCTAATCTTTTATTCAACAATTTACCAATAAATAGGCTTCCTCGTTTATAATTCATAAATACATCCCAGCACTGATTTTATTTTAATTCATGTTCAAATAATAAATAAATAATAAATACATCTAAGTACTGATTTTTGTGCTCTCTGATAAATCTATGCCTACGTAACCATTTGAAACTTTTAATTTTTCGTAAGGAATATACAATTAAAACATTAATAGAAAAAAAATAGGTACCCAATAGGTATTTAGAAGATTTGGACACTATTTTTTTAAACAATTAAACAAAATAAATATTAACTATTGCATTAGTAAGGTAGTAATGTTTTGTAGTTAAATAACTTAAGTACCTATTGTTGAAAATAAAAACGATAAAGGTCTAATATGCATTTACGTACCCTAGGTTGATTCCAAGGTCTTAACTATTCAAATTTGAATTTTTGTTTCTCCCATATGGGTAATTTTAAACTAATTAAAGAATAGTTTGAGAAAATTATGTTGGCAATACTTTTTAAGAGCATATTTTCAAAAATATTTACAAACAAATCTTGAAATTTAAACAATCCATGTGTTTGGAAAGGTAGGTACCTACCTAATTAAAATTGAATCCGTATCTTTTTATTTATTGAATAGCTATTAAAAAATAATTATTATATTAATATTTCACTTTAAAAGACAAAATGACAATACTTTATTCAGCCAAAACTGACAGTAACCATCACAAAAATATCTAGGTACAAAAATGTTACTTTTAAATTATGCAAACCATGAATAAAAATTATGTAAGTAATTTACCATGCTCGAGAAAAACACATAAATACTCCAAAACTCGTACGAAAACACCATATTGAGTAATACCTATAACACGACAATGCTTTTTAAAGAGCGCGGAGAGCTTGACACAAACGTTCAAATGAAGCCGACAACTGCCATGTTGGACTGGCGGAGTTCAGCTGATTGGTAAAGTCACGCCCACTTATTTGTTTCAAGCATAAACAAAACCGGTAGCGTTTTTAGCGATATGATCACTGGATTCGTCTTACAAATTCAGTTCAAAACAAAATTACTCGAAAAAAACCTTGTGTGACTAACCTTGCTGAAGTTTATTATTTTGTATTAAGGTGTGTTTTCGGACATGAACTACGTTTGTATTAAGGTGAGCTTAATTATAGAACATTTAAATGAACATAACGTAATTTTAACATGTTTAATCAAACATCCATCCTAATAATTAGACTAGTAAATGTCATTACGCATTATGTAATAAAAATAAATAAAACACATTTGTGAGAAAAGAGCGCGCGCATCCCAAGCCCCGTTCCATTGGCTACGTTAACCCTAATATTACCCCGGTTGCGCAATTTGACAATACTGCAATCTGCAATTTCAGGATCATCTGTACAGTTTGAGGCGTTGCACTGAAATAACATGAAAGTATGCTGCGATACCGATGAAGAAAGTCCAAGACGAGACTACATTTTATGTATTCAATTAGCAACAGTTAACTTTCCCGTTTGACCTTGAGTTCAAAAATTAGTGATCTTAACTATTTGGGTAATATTTAAAATATGAATTAATATCTACAATTTCCCGCCGTATTCCCCTTCTGAAATATCTCATGAACTTTATTTAAGTAGGTGCGTACTAGAGATTACTGAAATCTATCTGATAAATCAGGTGTTTTATAATAGTAACTATGAATTAACGCATTGTCCTGAAAAGCAGACTTACATTTTATGTACCAGTTAAATGATATATTTTCCACATTCGATAACAGCATCTGTTGGACAACGCAAAGAAATTAAAAATGCACAAGTAAAGAATCATCCTACTGCTATTCTACGTCGCACAATCGTGATTGTAGAGTATAAATTTACGTATGCGTTGCGAGAATGTGAGTTTTCATTTGGCAACGTCGTTTGCCCTCCAATATTGTCACAGAGTTGCCGATGTTACAGGGACGGGATAAAGCTATTATTCTTAATAAATATGTGTGAGTAATTAGCATAAAATGGCAACGTCGTAAGAAAAGTTCGCTCCCGCGAGCCAAGAATCGAGCTCTCCATTGGACGAACCAAGAATCGATAGGAGAGCAGAAGGGAAGGGAACCGGACGCACACAAAGCGCTATTGCCAGCGGTCGCTCTAAACAAATGGCTCGTAAAGGCGAGAATCGCTTGCAAAACCTTTGTCAGTAAACAAATACAAAATGTTACGAGAATGTTTCATAAGTATCACAATAATATGGTCACAAGTTTTTTTTTATTAAATGAACTCTTGCAGAAAACTGAAATGTTGTTGAGATATAGTTTTATTACGAGAAATGTGAATTTTGTAAAGGAATTGGCACACAAAAAATCATGTTGCTTACTAATCTTTTATAACACGCTTTCCGCGGTTGCCAGGTCAAGTGTTCCCAACAGCGCCGACAACAAACATCTCTCTAAATTTGGTATTAACAATAAATACAATTGTTTAAAAACAGGGCATTAATAATAAGTATTTTAAACACCTCACCTCCCACTTTGAGAAATATCTGAACTAATTTTAGAATATCTACAGAAACATAATATTATAATTATTATCATAAATAAAATCTTGAAACTCACATTTTTTTAAAGAAAAAACCGAATTACAACGTCCTTATAACGATACACATTCTTGAAAGCATCTTATGGATAAAGAAATCGAAAATATGTCACTCACCTCAGAAAAGCCTCTTTAATGTCGTATTTTTCAATATAACTGTTTTCAAGAGGCACAATACTACTTTTTAACAACAATACGGAATTTTCACAAAAAGAGAACAACTTTACACTTAAATTCATGAAAAGAAAATTCTGACACATTATGTTCAACCTCTTGATACGGTGACCGATTGGCGACTGGCTGCTTGCCTGCCTGTTTCAGAATCCTCAAAGCTTGTTTGGAAGAGTCCATTTTATTTAAGAGAAAAGTCTAGCGACAAATATTTTTAAAAATACGTTTTCATCCCCTATGCTTTAGGAAAGAAAAGAAAAAAAATATCAAATTGTTTTGGAGACTTTTTTTTAATTTTAGGTTCTGTTTTAGATATATTAAAAATATTTTAGAAACGGCCAAACTGCATTCCTTCCCTCTTATAAAATGAACTATTCTAAAGTGTAGAATCATGGAATAGTTCATAGTACTCATGCTTATCCTCAGTGAGTGCGCTACTGTACTGTATATTATTTTAAAAAAAGGCGCGAAACATAAATTCACAACTGCCCGAGGGCTTATTTACAAATTTAAATATTGTAAAAGCATACTATAAATAGTTAATTAGTGCAAATAAATGTTCTATTTCATTATTACGATGATCAACTATGAAGATTTTGTTAATTTTAGTCAAAAAGTGGCATCCCTGTATACAATATTCAATTTTTCCACTATAACCAATTAGATGCCAGGTACGTGTCAAGCTGAAATGTAAGTTATCATTTTGAAAATGTGATATTAGTTAAGAGCGAACAAGAGTGTTTTCTGCTAAAAATGAATATATTCAGAGTATTTGTATTATTTTTATGTTATTCTGCAACGCGAGCCCAAACTTTTGCAGCAGATAACAAAATTGATTCAAAAGAATTGCGATGTTTAGGTTAGACATATTTTATTCACAAAACCATTTGAACATTTTTCAAAAGCTCTCATTTTATTTTAAATACCTAGCAATTGTAATTTGTGATTTTATGTTGCAGTCTGTGAAAAAAGTCTTCAAGAAATTACAAATGAAGTCAAGAAATTTGATCCCAATAAAAAAGTCGATGTTGGTGGGTACAGGTTGGATATTGATGGTAATTATAAACATAAAGCTGTTCCTCAAGCTAAATCCGAGTTAGCCTTATCTGAACTGATCGAAGGCATCTGTGATAAAATGGATAACTATATTAGAGCAAAATGGAAAGAAAATGGAACACTCACTTTATTGAGTATGGTTTCTGAGGATGGCATGATGAATCCAGATTGGTCTAACGTCGATATAATTCAGGATGATGATTTAAATAAAAGCCTTAAATATTATGTAAGTTCTTGCTTTATTATTTCTCAAGTAGTTGTCTTTTTGGCAAGAATTTCATATTTCATGCAGTAATAAACTTTTCACTTTTACAAATATGGCAATTTAATAAGCCAGCCCTTTCCTTGCAAACACAGAAGTATTGCTTCCAGAATTTCACAGAAGATTGACTGACCTGGCCAGTTTTTAGAGTTACATAATACATGACATACAAAAATTTGTTTAGAACTATCAGAGAGGACTACCTAGTTGACCAGTGGACAGTTTAAAAGTAAGCAATGTATAATTTGATATTCATCTTTTTCACTGGATCTTGGAAATTTTGCATCAAATTTTAAAGAAACCCAAACAAATCCAATATATGTGCTCTCCAACAAAACCTCACCTAATGAGTTGAATATCTCCTCTCAGATTATTCAATATTTCTTACTACTTTTTCTACATTCTTTACTGTGATAAAATTTTTTCTTATTCCACTTCTTATCCTCTTGCAACCTCCATCCATGTAGGCGAGTGAATTTAATGCATTTTCTAATTCCATTAGAGACTGGAATTGAGAATGTCTATTTCTTGCTGATGTATCCTAATATTTTTTATCTCTGGGGTTTTTCTTTTGGATATAATTAAATGCATGTGAGGTATTAGCCAACGAAGTAGTTGTTTTCCTGAGGGAAATCGCTTGTATTATGTGACACTGGCATTAATATTTATTTCTATTTTATTTTATTTGAGTTGGAACTATTTCTTATAAGTAAAAAAGGCTGCCGTATTTGGCTTTATTACTATTTACCAGCAACTAATAATAATTAGAATCCAACAGTAAATTATCTAGTGAGAAATTTTATGGATGATTAATTTCTTATTGATTACCTATTAATCTTATAAATATTTTCTTAGTTGATTTTCATTTTTCTTTGTTTGTTAATAATATACAGATTTGCAAATAATATAAGTGCAAGGAGGTGGGCTGGTTCAGTGGTTAGAGTCATGACTTTGAGGTTGAAGGGTCTCAGGTTCGAATACCTGTCAGTAGCAGGAATTTTTATTTAATTTAATACATAGGTAGTATTACCCACTCGACTATTCACTGTTGGGTTTTAATTAACAGTGTTGTTCCTAAAGTGGCGCTGGGAAACAGTAAGAAAGCCTACACATAACATGAGACTAATAACATAAAAAAATAGAAGCAAAATTATAAAAAAAAAACATTAGTTAGAACTTAAAAATTACAATTATTCTAAAAGTCTAAAATGACAAGCATTTTTTAACAGATACTTCAGTTACTCTCTTCATGAGCTACCTCATATAAATAATATTTAATAAACATAAGAACAACAATATATTTTATTATTCAATATGTACATTGCATAACTGAATTTAAAATTTCACACAAATCAAATACAACCCTGGGGTAGAATTTTCGAGTCTCGCATGAAAATTGTAGTCTTGAATGTCGAATACCTCGATTCGCATGCAAGATTAGTGAAATGTCAAATAGCAACTAGGTGATTTTAAAAAAGTGTATCCTCGAAAACAGGATACGACAAATGTTAGGTGAATTCAACACGAGTGGTCTAAAGTGCTCGAATTTAAATTCGTATGCGACTTTATGGACCGTAAATATGGATGTGGCAGATTTTGATAAAATTAACATATGGTGGCTGTTGAAAATCAAAATATTATTCAAGAGTAACAGCATAGAAGGAAGAAGTTTATTTATAAAAATCCATTTGGAATTAACGATGTGTTATAACGCTTATAACATGCTTAGAAAGTCGAAAATGCTTGATAAATAACACTATAACACATTGTTAATTCCAAATGGATTTTTATAGATAAACTTCTTCCTTCTATGCTGTCACTCTTTAATAATGTTTTGATTTTCAACAGCCACCAAATGTTAAATTTTATCAAAATCTGCCTCATCCATATTTATGGTCCATAAAGTCGCATCCGAATTTAAATTCGAGCACTTTAGACCACTCGTGTTGAATTCATTTGACATTATTTGTCGTATCCTGTTTTCGAGGATACACTTTTTTAAAATCACCTAGTTGGTATTCAACATTTCACTAATCTTGCATGCGAATGTATTCGACATTCGAGAATACTACCCCTGGGGTTTTCTAACACCCCGGCATAGGTTTAAACGCACCCCTAAATAGGTATTATTTTTTTACGAGAAATTTATGTTTTGCCATATTCTGGTTATTTGGGATTTAATCTGCTACTTGAGGACTACTTTTTCTAAAAATAGCGGTATTCTAAAACACCGGCGTCATAGGTTAAAAAGTATCCCTAAAATATTATTATTATTATTTTATGAGGAAACGGCGATTTGTGCCACATTCTGACTAAGTGGGATTTAATCAGGTACCTACTTCAAGACTACATTCACTGAAAATTTCAGTTTTCTAAAACCCCGGCGTCATAAGTTTAAACGCACCCCTAAATATGTATTTTTAACAACCATACAAATTTGGTATGCAACATTTGCCGTGTGCGACAAATTTCATGCAAGACTCCAGAATTCTACCCCTGACAGAACAAGAAAACAGCATAACGAATTTCGAATTCCAAGAAAATAACATACTTTCACACCTGCAGCATATTTACTATTATTTTCGCAGGCAGAATCTGTCTTCTCACTCATGGAAAATTTTGAGTAATTTAAATACAAGTGCCATCTCTCTCACACTCACAAATCAATCTTAGTTGCTCTAAAGTAGGTATAGGTAAAATGAATCGTTAAAAACAAATATACATGTTTATTTAATATTTACAACATACACTCTTACCTCCTTTTCACACGACACTTGACTCACGATCCACGAGGGTTGGCCCTTTTTTACCCCATACTATTCATATTTAACTGTAATGTGCAACAACTATTCAGTGACAATTTTTAGTATTTTTTAAATATTTTAAAACTGCCTATATTAAATCATATTTCATTGACATTAAAAATATGATGTTTGTTAAATTATTTACCCTAACTTTTGTGGAACGAGTTAAACGAAAATAACTATAAGATAGACAGTGACAGGAAATTAAATGGAATACCCTTACATCCAGCCAATGCGATCAACATCCTGGCATAAACCTCACATTATTTCTTTTTCTCAGTAAAAGTCATTAAAACATTGAGCTTTAACACCCATATTATGAATTTTAGTGTGAAGGAATCATGGAAGAGCATGAGGAAGATATCATAAAGCTATATCAAGAGGAACAATCTGATGTGACAAAAGCCTTCTGTTTTAAACAGTCGAAATTGTGTCCTCCACCTACTAGAAGAGAAGAATTGTGATTTTTTATTATATGTACCTAATTTCATATTACATTCTATATGTTATAAATAATTTTTAAATCTCAGGGGTATTTTTGATATAAATCTGACCAACTTTTTGTATAATAATGATTTAGAATTATGCTACAATAAAAAACTAAATCAAATATTATATAAGAAATTGTAAAGTATAAAATTATTATAAAATGTTGAATTTGTTACAAATAAATGAGAGTTTGGATAACGAGACTTTATTATAATTTAATTTAAAACCAGTAGCGGCTCGTGCCTTACGTTCTAGGGAGGGCTGAGTCTCCACAGCGGGAGAACAAAAAAATATTCTAGCAGTCACAAAGGAAAAGACTTTTTTACATAGGTGTGCTTCAGGGGTTGGGTTTTTCTGGTTTTGAAATGGGACGGGAGTATTTGGCAGGGTAATTGTGATTGTAGAGAAATTTGACATGATTATTTTATTCTTTATCATCCATTATTATGAATATCGACTCAACATCTAAGGGTATTCAGTTGCCCGTTTTGTCACAGTGTTCAAAGATTGCAGTGGTTTAAATTCTACATCAGACCATTGAATGTTTCTTTAATTTGGATAGTTTGTTATAGGATTTGGAGGGTGACTTAGCAGTAAATTTGTTTGCGGAGCCTGTCACTGACAAGTAGATAACTTGTCACTGGTAAATTATCATTAACGTTTGTTAGCAACTGCGGTTTGTAACAAATTCCTAACAAGAGATCACTGCGAACGAATTGTGTAAAAAAATTCTGAAATATCATCCCTAATTCTGTACCTTTGAGGTTAATAATCGTATCTTCAGTTTTGTATTAAGTGAAGTGCATTCACTAAAATACCTAAAGATTACATTTTTTTAGTAGTAGAAAATTTTGTATCTCTATAAGTAGTTACTAGCTTTTGATATAGTACCCTTAGAAAAAATAGTATTTTTATGTTTCAAATCTATATAGGATTGGAGATAGGATTAATTACCTCTAAGGTACCGAATTAGGTACTTAGTTTTTTATAAGAAAAGTATTGAAACGATGTTTGTAAACAACTGTGATTTATCATCCGATTTGCATATAATACTGAATTTCCTATAGAAAATAGTTTTTAGGATATATAGCAGAAACATTCATAGTAAAAATTGTAGTTTTTAATTGTTTAATTTATTATTTGGGCATTCGGTTTTTATAATTTATTGGAATAGTCGGCAACCCAAGCAATCAGAGAGAAGACATGTCACTAACCAGCAACAATTCGTCTTTGGTCTCTTTTCTTTTTGCAGCGCATGTACTTTCTACACATGTCCTGACAAGTTGTCCACGCTACTGATTTCTGATCGTTTTAACTTATTGGTAACTTAAACTTTTGATAGGTGGAGAGGAGGTAAACGTCGGACGACTTGAGAATTCCGTGATAATGTTCGTTCGGCAGTGCCTTATCGTAGTATAAAAATAAAATCAAATATTTTAAATTGTTACCGGCTAAATGAGACAATCTTATATCTATTTAAACAAGTATTATAATATCCCAAATCATAATTCTAAAAAATTTCAACAGCTACTCAGAATTTATTATCTATTTGCGAAAAGCCTGTCCAACCTCTATTTAAAGTAGGTAAGAAAAAAGTGTAGTTACTCTAACTCTTAGATTATAACATTTTTTTCGGCCCGACTTAAAACATATATGAAAAACCTCAGATTATTGTATCTATGGTTTGTTAGTCTTCCGACAAAACAAAGCCCATGTGCTAAAAGGATTACAGTTACTTATAGTAGGAGAGCCCACTGCAAATTTGGGCCGTCATCTGATAACGAAATGAAATATGCTCCAATGGCATGTAACAACAAATTGTACTTTACCAAAGGCACATGTGTCGATCACTATCCTGAGCAAAATAGCTAAAAAAAAAAATACATATGACATGACAGTGATAATTTTTTTGCCGTGAAATTTGAAATCTTAATTCATTATTGTGACCCTTAAATTCTTCTAAACCTGAATTGCTATTATTATTTTTACCTACCTTTTAAACCATGTGTGTATGTGAAAGGAAGAAGGATGGTGTTGGATAAACCATTTGAACATATAGTCAAGGGTAATATATACCAAGACCTTGATAGTAGCTATTTTTGCTGAATCTAAATCTCGAGAATATTTTAATATCAAATTGATGAGACATACATTTTTGGCATTAATAATCTGATTATAGTCCGAGAGCTTTAGCTCGAGGGCTTTAATCAATTGATTATTTTAATACCAAAATTATGTCGAATCAAATTGTAAAAATATTCGAGAAATTTAGGAACAACGAAAATAGCAGAATATTAATCAAGATCGTGTTATATTTGGTACGACTATTTCTCTAGACCAAATATTGAGTATTTCTCTAGAGAAATAGTCGCTGAGATTTGGTCTAGTGAAATAGTCAATAATATAATTATAAACACAGACAATTCTTTTAAATAATCATAGTATTTGTGTTGTTTCTATGACAACCTGTAAAAATGAATCAGGACAACAATAAGTATGCAAATAAATAATCTTCAAAAATGATTTATATTTTTAATGGTTTTTTTTACATATTAATCATGGATAGATGTTTTTGTACCATGTTAAGGGGAAGAAAGTGTTTCCCTTTAACGATGTCCTCAAAAATATATTTGAATGTTATTTTCTGGAAACAGGGCAAACAAAATTATCGCTGTCATATATGTTTTGTGATTTTAAGCTATTGCATAGCTTTTATCGCGGGCTTTGAGCGCGGCGACCGAATCAAGAAATTTCGTAACACCGTAACGAAAAAAACCTAACACCCGCCACTCCGACCGGCACAGCGGTGCGGCGTTAAACAATATTAACTTCTCATTTATTCAATAAAAGAAAATCGAAAAAGAAATTCCGTAACGAAAATGAACCTTACACCCCCCACTCCGACCGGCACAGCGGTGCGGCGTTGAAAGCCGTGCATCGCCATTGTCTAACGTCGTTTCAGTTCGGCACGGTGTTTGTGTACGTGCGACTAGACGTATGCGTGTAGACTAGCTGCTTACTGCTCATAACTGATTCTATCTCTTTTAGACACAATTTCGGAAAAATTGAATTTGAAAATGAATAATAATCCACAACAAAATATGGGACCACCATTGACGCGGTATTTTCCAGATATTTAGAGGATATCAAGTCTCAAACTTATGTTTCTGATTTCAGTTATCATAAACCTATAGTTTCAATGATAAAAATTCCTGAATAACCTACATGTATTGTAAGATAATAAAAATATTTTGAACAATATTAACTTCTCATTTATTCAATAAAAGAAAAAAAAATGTTTTCTTATCGGTCACCACGCTCAAAAAGTGTAACTTGAATTAATATCAAAGAAAAAAAAATACTGCATAAATAAAATAAATAAATAATTATAATTGCATAAGTTGATAAAAAATGCCACACGTATTTTTTTTTTTAATTTTTCTATGCTATCTGGCCACATACTTTGATTACTATACGAGGCAAGAGAGAGGTCCGACACGCCCAACATAGGGCGCGGCCATTTTGAACCCTGTGACACAGTTTACAGCTAAAGAATCAGATCGCTCACTCTGCGTCGCCACTTTTGATCTCAATGTTTCAGTTTATACACTGTGCAACTCGGATAATACAAATATATGACAACCGCCTATAATAAAACAGCAGTCTTCTGCGTATCCTGAATTTGTATCCCTGGAGTGGATGTTATTTTGGAACTTTCGACTGGTCCGAGTGAGCTAACTGATTCTTTAGAAATAAACTGTGACTTCAAAAATAATATTCACTGACACTGACAGCAGCAAGCAAAATACCAGGTGCGTTTTAATCATCCGCTTCTGCTTCCGGAATTGTCGGTTTAGTCGTTTTAACCTGTCAGATTAAAACAAGAAAACCGACAATTCCGAAGCAGAAGCGGATGATTTTAACGCACCTATTAAAAATATTGCGCCAAGATGTAGGCAACACGTAATAAGGGTTCAAAATGGCGGTGGGCACGGACTTTACATTTTATCACAGTACACTTTTTATGGCAAGCAGTATATTTTGATCAAATTAGTTCAAATGTACATGACCTCATTTTATAAAGGTTTACAGTTATTGGCGAGCAAGGTGGAAAAATATTGGCGAGAACATATTGGATACATTCTGGTTTGATTATGTTGACAAAGAAACATTTTTATGCAATGTACAATGCTGGAATGCTGTTATTTATGGAGATATGTGAAACAATACAACATCGAGAAAATTTCATATTTGCAAGAAAATATTAGGAACTGCTGTGCTGCGCAGTGATAGAAAACTATAAATTTAGAAAGAGAAGAATCAAAAAAAGTTTGAAGTATTTGAATTTTGAAAGATAAAAAAACTTGATTTTATTTGTGGTTTTTATTAAATAGTGGTAAAAAGTCCCTTATTTAAGTAATACAAGTACTACAGTCCGTATTTAATACATTAATTTTTTTATTTGTTTTAAGTATTCGTTTTTGAGGTTATATAGTTCTTGATTTTCTTCAAATCAAAAAAAGAAAAAAATAATTTCGAGAATAATGCAGAAATCAGCTTATAATGCCAATATATCTGACTATAAGACAATTTCTATCCTCGGTCACTGTTTCAACAATAAAGCAGTAGTTCATCTTGCCAAACACTTGCCTTCAGGAGAAATGGTGGCTATCAAAAAATTTAATATGGATAGAATTAAAGAAGACATTAATTTAGTTGAGGTACTGAATTTTAATAATCATGATAATGCACTAAATAATACTATTTACAGAGCGAAATCATTTTAACCAAGCAACTTAGCCATCCAAATATTATTCCCTATATTACAGCATTTGTAACAGGACCTGAGGTTTGTGTGGTGAGCCCACTTATGGCATATGGTTCATGTAGGGATTTATTGATTAGACATTTCAATGAGGGTATACCACTTTTAAAATTAATAAAAGTATAAATTTTTTTTTCATCTAAACATCAAACTTCATAATGTTAAATTAAAATATTTAATCATATATTTATTTGTACTACTGCAATATCAGATTCTTTAAACCTTGAAGTACCTTATGTAGGTATATGATTAAATATTTTCAAAATTTATTTAATAAAAATAAATCAGTCCTTTTGTTTGTGATTTATAATTGATATAAATATGTGATGGTATAAATGTTTTTAAGGTTTATTGGAACCAGCAATCATATTAATTATCAAAGGTCTTCTATCTGCTTTAATTTATATTCATAAAAAAGGATACATTCATAGGTATGTATTAATCATTTTGTTAGAATTAGTTTATATGTAAAAGTGTCCTTGTAGTTCTAGTTACTCAATTTTTTAGTCAAGTTACAATTTTAGTCTATTATATTATTATCACTAAAAATGCATTTTATAGTATCGTTCAAAGATTAAAACTAATTAGTAGTCAATGTAGCAAACATATTATTTTGGTTTACCTAGTATTCTTGCTCATATGTCCAGGACTACTTACCAGTGCATATGCCTAGAGGCTTTTCTTTGTCTTTACTTTTTACTCTCCTAATATTGTAATTCACATAAGCATTTAAACTAATTTCTGCTTTGTAAAATTATTAGGTATACTGACCGCTATATACTATCAAAAAATAAAGACCTAACTGAGAAAACTAAGTTATTGGTATATATTAATGTTATATGCATCTTATGTAGTATGACTAGGGTTGCCAGCCGCCATGCTTTTTCACTTGCTGCCATGTACCAATCCTAAGTACTCAAATGCCACACTTTTTAAATTTATAAATAATTAATTTTTGAAGAGATAAGAACTTTAGAAAAAAAGGACCTGTTTTTATAAAAAATACAATGACCTTTTTTGTCGTTGCCACACTTTTCCCTTTCGTAAATCTGGCAACCCTAAGTATGAACAAACTGAGTAAATAGAACCGTTGTGTTTTATTACTCTTCACCTTTGATTGATCCGCATTTTATGATGCTGCCGTTGAATGATGTAATCATGTATTTGTTGTTGTCAACTTTGAGATATATTACATGATATGAGTTCGCGCGTGACGTATTGTGTGGAATATGGATGATTGGCCATGAGCTCATTAAAATTTATTTTCGCTAGCTGTTTTCGATCACCACAATGTCGCCATGATGTAGTATCATAGATATATATATTACAAGGTTTCTCTTCTTCACTTCAACGATCTTATAAACAGACTAGGATGAGGTATGCGAATTCTTCTCTGTTAATATCTTAAATTCTTGCAAGGTTATGAGTTTCTGCTTTTAAAATAACTGAATAAAAATGTATTCTGTTGTTCGATGAGATGACAATTAAGAAAACCATCGAATATAATAAAAAATTAATGTCATTGAGGGTTTGAAGACTTCAAGAACAACAAAAGAAAGCCAATTTTTGCCGGACAAGCTTTAGTGTATTTTGACAATAAAAAATTCCAGTAGCTTTTTTTCTAGCCCAAAACGGTGTTGATGCTTAATCCCTCGAAACTATTATTATTAAAGGTTTAACACATATTCGAGACTCAGATTTGGAACCTATAGGGATAGTGTGTGATTTATCTACAGTTAACCAAAACGTCTATAGATCTTTGGGCATTACTGTAGACAACCCTAAATTTGCCATAGTAGAAAACAATTACTTGGCATTTTTTGTGTGCCTGACCTAGTAAAATGCGTTCGAAATAAGTTGTACAAGATTATTTTATCTTCAATGGCAAATTTATCAGATTTGCTGATGTTAAATAGGTTTATGAGCTGGACCAACGCAGCAAATCTGGAAGAGCTTTATTAAAAATCAGTTTAAAAAACCTTTTCTCAAATGCATTTGAAAAAATGAGCGTAAAGCTCGCTACATATATACTGGGTCGCTACTCAGTTATTTAATAATTCTGTAGCTACAACCATTAAAACGGCAACAAGAACTGGAGAATTAGTTTCCATAACAGCTGAAAATACAGCCTATTTTATTGAAACAATGAACGACCTATTTGATGGCTTAAATAATTCTTCTGCATATGGGTGATTCTCGTGTAACTGCGATTTTTACAATTTAAATTTTTCTAACATTAAAAATGTTTTAAAACGTTTGTTCTACGCGTTTTTATTTTCTATTTATTCACAAAACTAAGCCTGTGAATTGGTTTTACTACAGCTGCAACACAACGAAAACTGCGACAAAATTTCAAAAGTTTAATGCCACGGTACTGACATTATTTCCACGGTACTGACATATAAATGATTATTTTTTTTACTGATCGAAAAATTGGTATAAAATTGCAATAAAATTCAATAGTATGCATTAGATTGTAGTTATAAGAGGTACATTTTATATTAAAAAATTAATTTTGATAGAAATTTAAATATTTAATTTTAAAAATAAGAATCGGACATGCCACGGTACTCACATTTCGAGTATATTTAGGTGCAGCTTAAAAAAAATTGCGAAGGTTTATGATCTAATTCATAATCAGTCAGTTGTAAAATACCTCTAAATTTACAATATTAATAACTTTTTGATGAGGAAAACTTATGCTAAACGATAAATAAAATAATGGACATAAAAAATCACAGTTATCGCCCATATAGTTCGAAACCTTGTAACCTATCGTATTACATTGATAATAAAGAGGTGATTTTAATGCTGTTACACAAGGATACGAACTTTTAAAGAATGTAGCTAAACAAACTGCCGAAGGTAAATTAACAAGACCGAATTTATTTGATGGTTTTCTTCTTACCATAAATGCCGTTAAAGAGTTTTATTCCTATATTATTACGCAAACTCAATTTAAATATGTATTAACAGGAAGACTTATTTAGGATCCATTAGAAAACCAATTTTTTGTCTATAGGCAGAAAGGGAGTTATAATCGAAATCCTACTGTTAGGGGTTTCAAAGCAGCTTTTAAGCTAAATATCGTTCATTATTTCATGAAGCCTCCACTTAAAGCATATTCGGGAACGAATCAGGACGAAGACCAAAATCTCCTAGGGTCTGGTAATGCTTTAAACGTTTTTAATAGAGCCTCATAATGTTGCACTATGTACTTTTGCCGGATACTTAATAAAAAATGCGTAAAAAATTTAAATGCTAGAGTGTCAAAATTATTTCGAAGAAAAAGAAAATGTTTTGAATGATGAACACCACTCATTTTATATAAAACTTATAATCTAAACGAGCAATCCGGGCTAAAATGTCTATCATCACTATTGGGCCAATTTGCTAGAATATCGCTACAAACTGTCACGCAAAAGAAAGAAGAATATTTTACCAAATTTTTTTTTATAATTTGCGAAAAATTATAATTGAAAAAATAAAAACATTTTTAGCAGAATGGTGTAATTGTAATAGAACTTCGTGGAACACAGACAGTATATGTTAGATTTATTAATTACAACTCAAATTTTCAAATATTGTAAGAACCGGTCCAAATTAGAAACTGCAAAGAAAACGAGGAATCTTCAAGTCAGTAAAAAAAATGTAAAGTTGTCTATAGTGCAAAATACATAAATAAATGAATTCCTCATTTTCCTTATATTTTTAATGTACCTCCTTATACCTAAAAAAATGTTTAATAATAATACATTTATTATTTAATAATAAATAACCTCTGCACGTGTAGTTATTTCCCCCAAGAAAGCTAATAATTATTGTAAAAGGGCTGGTACTTAGGTTATTTAAAAATCTTGTCTTTTATTAATTATAATATTATTTTATATTACCAATTTTTTTATCCAAACTACCTACTTTCTATTAAAAACTATAAGTATAATAATTTCGTAAATTACGGTCCTGGATAACAAACATTCATACGATTTTATTGTTTCCATCATATTTATACGAAGATGAATGACAAAATTAGCGATTTACCAACATAAAAACAAAAATGTTAAATACCTACCGATGACTTGAATTCACGCTAAACATGAAATATACGTAAAGGCTGTATGTCACGATACTAAATTTAGAACTAAATTAATGCATTTTTTAAGTACTAAAAAAATTCACGTTGCAAACAGCAAATTTAGTACTAAATTTAGTACTAAAAAAAGTCATTAATTAATTAGATCTTTTTCTATTTTCTACTAAATTTAGTACTAAAAGTGAGCCGAAATGTTGCGCAGAAGTTTTTCATAGAAAAAGTTGACACGACGGTATTTTCTGTACCCTTTTATTTTTAATTAGCGACAATTTTACATTATTGCCTTGAATAAACTTCGCTTGTTTGATTTTGTAGGTTTTATTGTGTTTTTTTCGTGGTTTTTATGCTG
>OV651814.1:38790534-38845374 GCA_927349885.1 Psylliodes chrysocephalus
TCTGGTAGAATAAAAATTTAATGAAAATTACCCTATTTTAGAAACTTTTATTATAACTAGGGTACCAGTTCTGTGACATTGTTTTAAGAGTTACTACTGAAGTTATGAATGTTACATTTAGCAAAATGATGATATAAATTTAGTCACGTGTAATATAGGTATTTTTAAAAACTCTGTAGTTATTAAATTTATTCCATACTTTATTTATGATTCATGGGAACTAAATCGTGAGACAAAAATACTTAATCTGATTTTCTTTGAACATCTTTCTGAAGCGATTTAAAACTTAAAAAGTAATGCTATTTTATTTATTTATTCTTAAACAATTTATTATTATTTATTTACATAAAGTATTTTTATTGTCTGTCTAGTTGGATGTATTATATTAGATATAAACTGTTACTTGACTTCCTAGTTTATTGTTATGCACGAGATACCATCGAAATCCATTCAATCTACATGAAAAATAATAAAGTATTGTCATTGTGCGAGAGAGGTACTTGTCATTCGAGATGATGGAGTGGCTTTGATGCATTATCTGTCTAGATATCTGCGGAAATAACGACGAATTTTATTTTGCGAATACCGACACGTGAATAACCTATTGGTAATTAAGTAATAATATATTTTCTATAGGAACTCGATAATTATTAACTTCCAAATAATATCAAAGGGGTCCAAAGTAGATTACGAAGAAATAAAGACAAACCCTGTCAATAATTATTTAAACATGATTAAGTTTTCATTAGGTTGCAAGCGCTTTCGACCTTATAGGGTCTCATTATTAATTATAATAATTACAATACAAATACAGGAAAATAAGAAAAGCTCAAAGACCGTGTCACAGAAACGTCGAGCGATGGCTTCCCTCCTTAAAACAACTACTCCTTTGGATAATACCGCAACAGGCAAATAATCAATTATAATAGCTAATAAATAATGAGCAACAATGTGTAAATATGTTATTATTATTAGCCTTATTACTTATTTTATTACCAATAAAAATATACATTCTTATTATTATCGTTTGCAATGAGTTCTTTCGTTTCTATATTGGTGCGATCACAAAATGAACAAAAAACAACTTAAAAGTAATATCGCATCCTGTCAACATTGGTCATGTCTACGAAAAGGGAAGTGAAAATGTTTATAGGCACTGTTTTCTATTAAAAGTGTAATAAAGTAAAATAACATTTCAAAAGAACAAATACTAAAAAATTAAAATTCTATGCATTTACGTACAAATAATAAACAAGAGAGACAAAGCATTTATTGATGTAAAAGTACTTTTGGAACTGTTCCAAAACTGTGTCTAGTCTAGATACTGAATAAGCTCTTCTTAAAAGTGCGTTCAACACCAGCCGGGATTTTTTTATTTAATTTAAATTATTTAAAATTAATTCTGATGCCTTGGTAGGATTCCCCACTCGACCATTTACTGTTGGGTTCTAATTAACAGTGCTGTTCCTAAAGTGGCGCTGGGAAACAGTAACAAAGCCTACACAGAACACGAGGCTAATAACCTTAGCAGTTGATGCCGATGACACAAAAAAAAAACACCAGCAGAGATCCAACTTAAGTATAATTTTAACGCAGTAGAAACTTAAGACATAAAAATAAAGTCTATTTATACATGTCCGTAACGTTTTATTGGTTGAAAACTTATTTACAACATTTTTCTGGGGCTCCACGTGCGTATGTGCTCCTACGAACAAACATTTGCTCATAGTTTTGCATGTCATTTGCCGTCATTATTGTGATAATAGCAGCCTTAAGATCATTATTTTATAATGAAAAAATATAAAATACCTAACAGACAAGGTATGTATTTTTTCCCAAATGAGCAACGGGCGTCTTAAAAAAAATCAACCTTTAAATCATATAAAAACTGCCAGTTAAAACGCACGCAACAATAAATAAACCTGCCATATTTTCAGAGATTAGAAACACTCCTGAATTTCCTGTCCCATAAATCATTTTTTAATTTTTCCAACACCGCAACATATTTTTTGTGAATATCTGATCGAGATTGAATCGGTGCACTGCAACAGATGCTGTCCCAGATGCAAACCCATGCATATCGTTCTCTCAACAAGCCATTCCGATCGACTCCCACGTTCATTGACGTTCAGATGGGGTAGGGACTACTTTCTTTCAGGTTTTGAGACATAATACAGACTTACTTTCTGGCGTAAAACAAACAATTTTATAAATGGAATATGTGCACGTATTTGCATTAAATTTCATTAAATATAGGTATAATGTATGAATTTTGGGAATAAGGATGAACTTACTTCTTTTTTTACACAACGACGAAAAACTAATAGACTAATCTATTCATTCATAATTAGGCACTTTTTTATTGCAATCATTCTTACTGTGTTTATTATTACGGAGACAGAGCTGTCGCATCGGCTGGCGCATTAGAAAGAAGGAGAAAGTGCTAATTTGAGTGGGGATGGTTTGTACGAGTAGGTTTATCTGAGGAGCGAGCATGCTTTTTTGAATGAATCAGTATTTACGTCTACAACGCTTGCTGTCACAAATCAAAATTAATTGCATACTTTCCTGAAAAACATTAAACTGATAATTATTAAGAATTCAAATAAATTTCCCTAATATAATTTTGAAAACCTTTTGCGCGCTTTAGAGCCTTACTCAATACTGAATTATAACCATAAACAATCCTGTAGCAATACTCTGTTTCAGTTCAGTCTTTCTCTTGGTTTATGCAATTCTTTAGGGCTTTCCTATCGAGGGGTGGCACAAAATTGATCGAAAAACATTTGATCGAATTTGAAATTTGATCGAAAATACATTTTATCGAAAATACTTTTGATCGAAGATATATTTTATCGAATAACATTTTATCGAAAAGACAATAGATCGAAAGGACAATATATCGAAAATCAACATTAACAATAGTAAAATATCAAAAAATCAAACGATACCATTCAACAGTCCGTCTAATCCCTACTACCAGAGAAACTAAACTAAGCGGCTATCAATCAATCAAATTAAGTACTAATGGCAAATTTTTCAATAATCTCAAATGATAGCTACCTCGTTTAACAAAGTTTACCCTTACAATACTGTTAATTTAAAAATAATTATTTTAGAGCTAAAAGGTTATTTATCATCATTGGGATTAAATAAATGTGATTAATTCGCACAAAATATGTATTTCAATAAGGTCGAGTTGTCTCCCGATAGGACATTTTAGGTAAATTATTTTAAGTTTTTTTTATATAAAAAATTAAACTAATTTACCTAACCTGTGCGACCTGGAGCCGTCGCGGTTTACCTTGCAAAAAAATTATAGAAAAATAAGAAAAATTCAGACAAAAATTTTAACTAATTTACCTAACCTGTGCGACCTGGAGCCCTCGAGGGTTGCTTCGCAAAAAAATTATACAAAAAAGGGAAAAATAAAAAATTTAACTAATTTACCTAACCTGCGCGATTTAAATTTAACTAATTGCTCTCGCGTATGTTAGTTAAATAAGTTTAGTTTTTTATTATGAAAACTTTAAATAATTTACCTAACCTGTGCGGCCTGGATCCTACGCGGTTATCCTTGCAAAAAATTATACAAAAAAGGGAAAAATAAAGAAAACCTAACTTATTTACCTAAACTGTACGGCCTGGAGCAATTTAACTGATTGCTCTGACAGAGGTTAGGTAAGTTAGTTAGGTTTTTAAAAACTTAACTAACTTACCTAACCTGTGTCAGAGCAATCAGTTAAATTTCTTCAGGCCGCATAGGTTAGGTAAATTAGTAAAGTTTTCTTTATTTTTATTTATTTTTAAAACACGTAACTAACTTACCTAACCTGTATCAGAGCATTCAGTTAAATTGCTACAGTCTGGAAACGTCGCGGTTTACCTCGCAAAAAAAAATTGAAAAATAAAAAAACTAATTTACCTAACCCTGGGCTATTCCAATTTAACTGATTGCTCTCGCACAAGTTAGGTACCTTACTTAAGTTTATTATATTTTTTTATTTTTTGTTTTTGCGAAGAAACCAGCGATGATTCTAGGCCACACAGGTTAGGTAAATTAGTTAAAAATTTTGATTTTATTTTTCTTATTTTTCTATAATTTTATGCTTTTTCTATCAAATCTATTTTCGATCATTATTCTTTTCGATAATTTTTCTGTTCGATCATTTTTCTTTTCGATCAATTGTTATTCGATTAAATGTTTTTTCGATCAAATGCATTCGATCAAATGTATTCGATCAAATGTTTTCGATCAATTTTGTGCCACCCCCTATCGAGTGCTAAGATTTTCAATTCTCCATGTTATTTCCTTTTTCTGATCACATTAAATATATTTGTTCCATTAATATTTTTTTTATCCATCCTTTTTTTTTCTTCTATATTTTTGTTCAATCTTTATCATCTTCTAATGAATTTTATAATTTACCACTTAATAATAACATTGGAATTTCCCTAACTTTAACTTATTTTCTTACTTAATTGTAAAGTTTCTATAATGAATAACCCTGAACTTCTCTTAACATTCTCATTCGCATACTCCCTCATTATTATTCGACCAATTAAAAATTACAAAATTTTGACAGCAAATGACAACAAGTGACATTTACACCAATATACTAAAACAGAAAGATATTTATGTTCTGCGATACCTACTATGATTTATATAAAAACTTTGCATTTATTCTATATGAAGTTGGAGTTTTTAATAATAACATAATTTTTACATTTTCATGTACCTATATAAATTTTAAAATGGTCTACTTCTAATACCCTTTAAATACATGGTTTGACATTTTATAGCTTTTTTTAGTTTAATAGTGCAATTCATGATTGCCATAAGGGTTATTAGAGTAGTCAAATTTCTCATGTAAATATTGTCCGAAGCCAATACGGTGTATTTTAACTAATGTCAGAGCAAATGTACAACCGAATGGAGCGAAAAAGTGAAATTTAGATGTTTTGCAGATAGGTGGTATTAGAATTAGACCATCGGTATATATTTTCTTCATAATAAAACTAGAAATTCTAATCACTTAGCAATTCCAAAACATGTATTATCCAAGTGTGAAAACTCTCCCAAATGTATGGATATGGACTTAAAACTCTACAACCACCTCTGAGTGCGATATGGACAATCCACTCGAGTTGTACAGTATATTTTTGTTACGACACACTAACAAAAATCTACAAAGTTAAAAAAATATTTTAGGTAATTAAAACAAAATAACTTATAATAATTTTTGAATTTATAAAATAAAATAAACATGAAAAAACAAGATATTTAATTTAATTAGTCCCCAGTACAAATTCGAACCCGGGCTTTTCGTGTGGAAGGCAGACGCTCTGTCCTCGCCTCTACCGCCACTTTTAAGATTTTAGTTTTAATACTCATTCTTAAATTAGTTTCATAGTTTGATAAAAATAAATAAAAATAAAAATGCTATTATTTATCGATTCTACACAAAAATAACTCATTTTAATATATATTTAATCTCAATAACTAAAAAATATACTGACAATTAGTTTGTTAGAATTGTCACTTATTTAAAATTTTAAAAATAATAGTAGTTGGGTGTCCAAAATATGAACTACGATTGGTGGGTTTAATTTTTTTGCAGTTTTCTCATTACCTAGAATGTTGAACGCAATAGTATAGGGACCG
Organism: Psylliodes chrysocephalus; assembly: GCA_927349885.1. NCBI lineage: Eukaryota > Metazoa > Arthropoda > Insecta > Coleoptera > Chrysomelidae > Psylliodes > Psylliodes chrysocephalus. The sequence goes on from OV651814.1 coordinate 38,796,200, forward strand.
TGCGTGAAATATAGAGGCAGCACTACTGCCGAACTTAGCCCTCTCTAGTGTTTAATTTTAGAATTAAATGGGGTAAACATTGCAAGTAAATAATAAAGGGTATTTTTTAAATATTAAATATAGTTAAAAATAGATACCGGCCCGTACCAAACAATCGTGTACATGGTCAAAATGACGTAAAATGTGAAACATTATTAAAATCTGGACATGCATATACATTTTAAGCAAAAAGATTTAAATGTCTAAGTGACAATAAATTGTAAAGTTGTACCTTAAACAAGTGTATCCAATGTTAAAATATCGGTATTTAGTAACACTGAATTTAAAAGTATTACAATAACATTTAAATAATGTAAATTAATAAAAAAGATTGATAATAATAATTATAAATCTTTTTAGCTTTATGTTAATCGAAATGTCATTCATCCACTGACGTTTATGAGATGTTCAATGATACATATTATAGATTGCTCACCCATCTATAAAAAAATTATGAAAAGCGGGTTGCAATGTGCCTTTCCTAGTGCTCACTAAATAGAGCCGTTCTAGCCCAAATGTGTTTTAAAATAAAATTTCAGCATTTTAATCTTTAGAAAAAGAAAATAATTAAAGTTTTACTTCAAGACATGTCATTATGTATTTGGAAAGTTGAGTTTTCATGTAGTTAAATAATATTAAGAGATCTAAACAATTTTTATAACAGCTAGATATAAATAATTTTAGACTACTATTTCAGAAACAATTCTACATAAAATACATAATTGCAATATGTAATACAATTTTGAAAAGGTAATGTAAACAATTTTGATATAAGGTATAAACAACTTTGGGAAGAGTTGTAATTGGACACTTATCTATTATTCTGAATAACGTTTAATGGTAATGTCACTAAAAAAATTTACAAAAATCACTGGATTTTTAATATTTTAAAGTTTGTTACAATCTCTTTTGACAGTAATTGCAATGTATTATTTATATGATTATTTTAATAATAAATGAGAAATAGTTAATAAATTGTAAAGAGGGCCGTGATATTTTTGTCAAATTGGACATTCTTATTTCATATTCTACATTAGTTTTAATCAACAGAATAAACCATTATCTGTAAAATGATATTTATATAAAATGTTCATTTAAATATGTAAAAATCTTAATGACAAGAAAACACTAAAGATTCTAATTTCTAAACCGGTTCTGTAAATGATTTCTTTACAACTAAGTGCTCAAAATTGATACAAGCTAGATAAAAAGAAAACTTTGCCCAGTGAAATACGCTTTTCGTCGTCTGATTTACATATGGATAAGCAATCTTTGTAATTATGTATATCATTGGGTGTGAGGCATAATTGTGCTCTGTGGAAATTTATAAAATTTCTTTACTATCGAATGAAATCCAGGTTTCCAAAGTGATGTGTTTGTACATCCACGGATGCAACAAGTTTTTTCGATATTGATATTACGAAAATAATTCGACTTCATTTAATTAATAATTATTAAACAATAAATGTCGTATAAAACATTAATAAATACCCCCCATAAAGTTCACATTTTTGTCACCAGTTAGCGTTAAAGTCATGACGCACGGTCCCTATACTTTTTCGTTTTGTAGTTAGGTAGTGTGTAGATAAGCTAAAATCCATGTGGGCGTAGAAAAATATTATTTTCGCGTACAAATCCATTTTAAAAGGAAAGTGAACAACGCAAATATACAAAAATGGATCTAAAAAACCACCAACTACATAAATCAGGTTATAGTTATATTTTGATTTTGTTTAAATTCTGACACACACTGCATATGCTTGTGAATTGAATTTTCTCGTTATTTCCATTTTCTCTACCTAAAAGTAGGGAAGAAATTCTCTACCAATTTTGGTGAATTCGATTTCAGGAATACGAAATTTTACGAGAGTAGAAAGTGAAAATGCTCTCCAGATATTTTTATCTCCCCATTTTCAAACATAGGCACACATGTATTTTTTCTCTCAGTATCAAGATAATTTGATTCATCCACAACATTAAGATTTGATAAGATCGTCTTATAATCTAATGTTAGAAACTCCCCGAAACTTAAAATCCTGCTTAATGCTACAATCGGAAGCGTTCTACTTTCGTTGTATAATTTTCTTACTACACCCCATCCGAAAAATGTTGAAAAAACGCTCATGACTTCCATCGGATCACATGTTCTGTTAACACCTATAAACGGTTATCCTTGACTCCAACTAACTATTCGTAAGCCGTTGTAGTCGTCGAAGAAACCCCAAAATCACGTTTCGAGAAGCCACATCTGGTTCAAATACTTGACACTACGTTTAGGGAAAACAACCATTGCACTAGCACTCTCATTTTGAATCTGCACAAGTGAAAAGTCAAAGCGATGCATGTCACTTTCAGGCTATTCGAAATTTCGAAACAATTTGGAGATATTTATTTTTTTAACATATGGCTAGAAAAAACCGGATTAGTATTTTTATTTCACAATTTTATCATTACCGCCTTCAATATACGTCTCTTTACGATCCCTACACAACTTCATGTGAATTTTCCATTGGCCATAGCAGTGTTGTGATTCATTTTTTAAATGTTCATGGCCTCCATGCGTTTTCTTTGACAGATCTACCATGTCAGACCTGGTTTCTTGCAGTGCGGATTTGACATTAAAAAAAAAATTCACGGCAAGATCCGGTGATGTTCTAAAACAGGGATCCAAATACTAGGCCAAAAACATCTTGGCAGACAGTGGAATGTAGGCTGCAGCGTTGGCCTGACCATGACTTTCTTTTGTTATAATCTTTTAGGATTAACACACCAATATTTTCAATGTTTGTCTGGTTTTGAAGTGCAAGATCCATCGTTGATCACTCAAAAAGTGTATGATGAACATTCGTTTTCATATATCCTTCTTTGAATAAACAATTATGTAGCGGATTTTCAGAAGTAATTTCACATAGACGCGTTGTTTTCCTTAAATACATGAACATATTTTCGACGAATAGATACAAGGTCCACTTCGAATGAAAGCAATGGTTAAATTAAACGATGATAGCAACAGAGAGAGATATCACGTGACGCAGAACGAACTTTCTGGTTATTTGCTAGCCATACGCAAGTACACTTATATATAATATATTAACAGATTTGAATCCATGCTGAAATATATTTGGAAAAAGTTAGTGTTTGTTCTCCAAGCCACTCATTTAATGTGATCACTTTGTTGAATGAAAAATTTGACTTGGGAATACTTGGGAATACCTATTAAATAAATAATTGACTTTTTGGTTCGGATTGCAATGTATGCATGACCATAATCCATCATTTTTCACAATAATCTAAATGAAGAAAAAATAGAATGGTAAGATAGGATAAAAAATAATTAAAAATATTAGCCAGAGCAACTTCAATAATTATTGGAGAACGCACTAGACTAAAAAGAGTGGAGGAATACAATATGAATATGTTTCTCTTTGATCTAACTTCTTTTATACTACATTGCAATATTAAATGATCTTTTCCTTTATATCAAGAATAACAGTGTCTCACCACATTTCACAGCCATAGTAGCAATCTGGTGTGTTATTCTCATCTTCCATGATAACCTAAATATATTCTCTCTCATTTTCTTACCTATTGAAACCCCTAAACTGTTCACTGGCACTACGTTCATTTCTAATTTTGACCTATTTTTTCACCACGTTATCATCTTTAGCATTCTCATCTAAGCAATGTTCATTTTTCGCTGCCAATATTTCAACTATGAAGGCTGGTTTAGTAACTTCCAGTAATTTCCGTTTATTTTAACTGATACATGTCACTTTCAGGCTATTCGAGATTTCGAAACAATTTGGAAATATTTATTTTTTTACCATGTGGCTAGAAAAAACCGGATTAGTACTTTTATTTCACAATTTTATCATTACCGCCTTCAATATAGTACGTCTCTTCACGATCCCTACATAGCTTCATGTGATTTTTCCATTGGCCATAGCAGTGCTTTATAATTATAATATTGTACACCACTGACTTGTTTCTTTTAAGGCATATGGCCTTTGACCCACCCTGTCCTTACTCTATTTTTTGTAGTTTTATTCAATATTAATTTTATTAAATAGATCCCGCAAACATTAGGATAGGGACTTTTTGACGAGGTGTATTTTACTCATATATTATGATTAGAAAAGATCAATGGATAATTTAATTCTAAGCTAATTAACTACGGTTTTAAAACTTTTAGAACTAAGGTCCTACTCAATAGTTTTTCTTAGGAACTAATAAATTAATTATACTTAAATATTTAACGTACCTACAAATCTTTCACTATTGAATTATTCAAACGGTTTCTGCAAACAGGGAATTTTGAGAACATACTCTGCGAAAGAATGCAAGTAGCTCTAAAAATTATCGAACCGTGGTGCAAGGACCATTCACTGTCTATCAATCCTAAGAAGACAGAAATGGTCCATTTCACAAGGAAAAGGATGGAAAATGGAATTAAAACCTCCAGAACTTCTAAACACAAAACTAAACTTTGCAACAGAGGTGAAGTACCTAGGTCTCACCTTTGACAGAAAGTTAACATGGAACTCGCGTTTAAAAAACAAAGTTAAAAGAGCATACATTGCTTATGAAGAATGCCGCCAAACCGTGGGGCGCATCTGGGGTTTCTCCACAGACTCGTCGCATGGACTTACACGGGTATCCTAAGACCTATGCTAACATACGGAGCAGTTGTCTGGGTACCGAAAACCCAAAAATTAACAGCTATCCGTACTCTAGAACAAATTCAAAGAACAGCATGTCTCAACATAACAGGAGCCATTAAAACAACACCGACCAGAGCCATGGAAGTCATTCTTAGTCTCACTCCCCTTGATATTTACATCAAGGAGGTTGTTCTGGCAACAATGACACGCCTCCGCACGGTCGGAATAGAACCTGATGTAGGATCTGGTGAGGCGATACGTCGCTTTTGGCAGGAGGCGCTCGATACGCTCCCACTGCTTTAAGCGAACATGGACTCCATCTCACCGATATATATCTTCCATAAGCCAAATAAAAGTTATAATAGAACAAATAGAAGAGCCGGAAGTGGCAGGTACGATTCATATCTACAACGACGGTTCTAAAACAAAACAAGGCTCAGGATGTGGAATATACTCTAGATTCTTAAACCTAACCATAAAATGGTCTGTGAGCAGTAGTGCCAGTGTAGTTCAAACAGAGCTAACGGGGATTCTCATAGCAGCAACAGAAATAACCAGAAACAATATCACTTGAAGAAACATGCTTATCTATACAGATAGTAGACAAGCACTACTCACACTGAACAGACCCTGAACAGCCCACGAATGTACTCAGGGTTAGTACTAGAATGTCACGAAGCTTCGGCCGAAGTATCCATCAACAATGTGGTTACCTTAAGATGGATCAAAGGTCACAAAAGGTAACCGTATGCTGATTCACTAGCCAAGAAAGCACCCAACCAAATGCTTTTTGGAGGTGGCCCTTCTATTGGCCTGACAAAATCGGTAGTGACAGAACTGATCAAAGACCATTCCCTTGTGAAATTCAAGGGGAGGTGGGATAAAACAAGAAACTGCAGAGTTGCCAGGAAGCTCTTAAGTTATCCCGACAACACTGTAGCAAACAAATACTTGACTATGACTAGACAGAATCTGCGCCTAGTCACAGGCATTCTGACTGGTCATTGCCAAGTACGAAAGCATCTCCATATCATGAGGCTGTCAGAATCCGCACTCTGCAGAGGGTGCGAACAAGAAGATGAGACCATCAAGCATATCATTTACGATTGCTAAACGCTCTCATTTATTAGAAGATTTGTGTTCGGCAAATATCGGCTAACACCGGCCGATATAAGAGAAGCACCTCTTGGCGACGTTGTCATCTACATTAAATCTGTAGGCTGGCTCACGAGCGAGGAGGTGCCTATCATCTCAGGAGGATGCACAATGAGCCTAACGAGGCCTAAGAGCCGTGGGGGTAACCCACCCTCCACACGTTACAGATATAGATAGAGAACTGTTTCATAACCTTTAGAGCATGCGTATTAAATATTTTCTGTTTTGGTTTCACCATAACTAGTTCCGAACCTATACGTTTTGTTTTTTTGCGAATGGTTTCATAACCATTCTCGAACAGTAACTTCGGTTCCGGCCCAAAGCTAGAACTGTTTGCGGTTGCGCTTTTTTGCAAGTAGTTTTGTTTTTGGGATACTGGCCATGTTATGCGTTGGTAATTTTAAAAGGAATTTTCGAATGACGAATGAGAATATAGAGCAGTTGATTAGTTGATGTTGTGTTATAAGTTTTTTCATGAATAAATTATTTAATTTATCTATGTTTTACAATATGGCCTCTTTCTTACATAGACATTGACCCTATGTAATTTCTTCTTTTTTATTTATAATTTATCTTTTTTACATTTAACTATTCTGGCGTGATTCTAGCAGTATTTTGGTTTTGAGTACAAATTAAATTATTACAGAATTGTTCACAATTAAGGACTATTTCGCAATAGTACTGGAATAATTTTCGAACGAGAACCAAAACAAACCTTATGTGTATTATTTGTGTATTTTGCATATTCTCTCTGTACTTCGTGTACTATATGAACTATTTGTCTACTATATATGAATAATTTGTGTACTATCTGGTTCTAAGTATGTACGGTTACGTAGTATTCCCACTTGGCAGGCGTTGGTAACCTGGAGAAAAATTGAGCAACGATCATTTTTTTAGGTCATCAACTTAATTTTAATACCAGCGACCTTTTTTTATTTAGCTCATTGATATAATTATTTATATCTATTCTGTAATATTTATGTACAATTTGTGTACTATTTGAGAACGATTTCTGTACTATTTGGGACCTAACTTGTACTAGTGTACGAAATTCTTCCAGCAATTTTCCCCTCGGTTTTTCTTCTTTATTTACGTCTTGGTCACATTCGTTTGTAATAATTTTTCTTTACTTTAATTTCTATGTAATCATAAATATAAATTTTCTTTTCGACTTAGAAAGATCCCCGAACTCAAATAATTTAAACAGTGAAAGGAGTTCTTGAAATACGGGCCTTTTAAACTACGCCAATTTTCCAAAACCTTATTTGCCGATTGGAGTGCAAACATCTTGTACCCGTCTCGTTTCTTTGATTTCAGGAGAGTTGCGACGGCATACATTTTTTATTCCAGCTTTTCTGCCTTTTATAGCCCGGTCCTACTGTTCCATTTGGAATAATAGGGAGAAAGAAGAAAATATTATTAAAGGGTATCAGATGAAACTGACAGTGTTATAAAGAAAAAAACGCCGAGAAAAAGTGTATTATCTCGGATTCTTTTTTCGCAGCTTTAAAATATTTAGTGTTCGATTCGAGGATATGAAACCAATTTAAGAAACATGCAAAAAAACGAAATATAGAATTAATAAAAACATTTTTCTTATATTCAAGAACTTAAATATTCCAATTCTAATATTATGATGGGACAATTCAAAATTTAATCACCGTTAACACCGTATTAAATTCTTCAGCGAATTATCCATCTTGTTTAAACTTGTTAAAAGTTATTTTACCTTCGAGCAGATTGGATTGAGATTGGGACAGATATTTTAATTGCTGGTCAGATGATGTGGGTGTGACGGTGACGTGTTTGGGCCAGTTCAGATCCAATGTGAAAATCGCATTAACTAAGTTGAAGTGACATTTGTGGAAAGTCTGCCTGTTCGTTTAGATGAATAAAACGTGGTGCTGGATTTCTTGAAAATGAAGCAAATAAAATTTTTAGATATGCCGATTTGAATAGATTACCTTTTTACAATGAGGTTTTTATTGTTATTTTAATTGTTTAATAGCCAAGTAGGTAAAGCCTAGATACTGTATTTGTTGGTATCTTTAAAATACTTGTTTATTCAATTCAATTTATTTATTATTTCTAGAATTATACAAATTCATAACAAGAGTACATACATTATTTATAAAATTAAACACATTAATATTTATTAGTCCTGGAAAACGTATTTTATTTTAGAGACTACAAATTAAATGGGATTTTATTTTTTTAAATAATTATTATACACTTTTTTTTTAATATGTATTGCCTTTTTTATCAACAGAAAATTAGTCTATTATATAGAGCATGATAAATCAATTGCAGTGTTTGATTGTATTGCACAAATTAAAATATATTTCAAGGTTCGACATGAAATGTAATAAATCAGATCAGATTGTGAGGAAAAAGTGTAATAAATGGCAGTATTTAAATTAAAACAACCATAACCGTGAACAATGAGGTTGCGTCAGATAAAAACCCCTTTTAGATTAATTGTTATGACCATAATCTCGAGACATCTGATATATTCATGTATCATCAATTGCAAGGTAGTACTTGTTCATCTAACCATAAATTAGAGAGGCGAGGCACCAATACTTACATTTTTCATACCATTTAAATGAGATTACTGCCTGCTCCTATACTGTCAAAATTCTTCTTTGCTCACGAGAAATGTAATGTCGCCACGTATCTTTCAGTATTTCTTTTGATACTAGGTATATTAAACTCCCTTTGACAAAAAATGCCTCGGCAAGATTGTTGAATGGGGTAATTTTATAATAATGTATCTTTTTAATTACAGTACAATATTATAACGATATTATCTAAATACCTATAATACCGTATAAAAATTATGACACACTAACACAGTTCTGAGATTCCATATACGAGTACTTCTGAAATTAAATTCAATAACAACTAATTCTTTCTCTATAGGACTCAATAACAATAATAATATAGCACTTTTATCTTTTAAATTCCATATAAATTAATATATTTCATACTTCATAGCTGAACGACGTCTTGGTCATGTCAATATTGTAATGCGAGTCATTTCCGACCAATTTGGTCATGATCTAATCCTTTTAGGCCATTTTAAGTTGTCTCTTCTACATGTATAGTCTGAAGAACATGTAAAGCGTATCCTCGAAGGGCGATCGTCAAATTCACTGTCTTCTTCGTTCAGACCATTCCGGCAGCTGTTTTGAACTGTTGCTCTCTATTTCTTCTATGTTCTTTTCCATCTCTTCTATTTTCTCCTCAACAGAAATAATCTTAATTTCCACATCAGCAGACATTTAATTTTTTACAGAAGAGATATTAGAGGAGACTTAAATTTGCATAGAAGAAATATCAGAAAACACTTTTTCTTCTAAGGAAGAAATATTAGACGAAAATGTATTTTCCATAGAAATTTTGCTTTCAAAGTTAAAAGAAATTTCACGTTTTAAAGATTTTGTTTTCCAAATCGGAAGACATTTCTGTTTTTAAAAAGATATATCAGAAGACACTTTAGTTTCTATGGAAGAAACTTTATTATCTAAGGAAGAAATGTCAGAAGAAACTTTAGTTTCAATGGAAGAAAATGTACTTTCTAAAGAAGAAATTATAGAGGACGCATCATCATAAAGTAGATACGTTTTCAGATACAAACCTTTACTTACTAGTGCTTCTTTAAGCTGCTCTGCTAGCTCTGCTCTCTTCCCTGTCGTCTTCAGTTCACGATCCTGTAGTTCTCCGACGTAGCTGGGTCACTTTTAAATCATAGAGTTTTTTAGCCATTTTTATTCACTATTTATTTAAAAATTCCACTTCTGACGTACCGAAGGGTTTATTTCAAAAATATATATTTATTTATTTAAAACAGTTTATTTATAATTTATTTAAACTACGTACTAATTAATTTCTTTATACCTAAACACTATTTATATTTCACACTTCGAATTTATTTAACAATTATAACGATTCAAATATCTATCTTCCACTGTGTCTCGTTATCAACCAATTGCCTTTCTATGCAACACAGTCCATTTATATATAAATTGGTGTAAGGCCTATATTATTACCGCTCGCACCACTTATTAAACTGGCGCCTCCGGCAATTTCTCGAATAGGCGCCCCTACAGTTGGGTAAAGGGGGTTTATCACCTCCATCAAATATTCCTGGTTTTAAGGACAAGTGGGTTCGTAAAAAGGCCTAAACAATGCAGAGCAACTTAACAGATTAGATCATAACCAGATTGGTCGGAAATGTCTCGCATTACTTTACTTATCATGAAACCAAAATCAAGATATGGAGCAAAATTAAGAAAATCATCAAACTGCAAATTGATTGAAAACAATTCATTCGACTCGATGAAAGCCCATAAAAGAAAACAATAATAAAAAGAATATTGTGTATACATTTGTTGCATCCATTCTTTCACAATATTATCAATCTTAGGTATACGGTAGGTAGAAATTTTTTGTAAGAATTTTGGGTAAAAACACAATTATGATTATATAATAAAAAAATATAAAGAGAGAGCGATTCTAAATAAATGACGGTGCCAAAATAATACTGAAGAGAGATTTTTAATAATAAAGATACCAGTATTATTTTGTTTTGATGACTCCGAGCTTTTAGAGCCTCAAATGTGGCTTTAAAGAGTGCCTTTATTAAAAAAGATCCAATAAATGGTAACGACTGTTTTACATAAGTTGCTAATTATATTTTGGCATATTAGCCCTTCAATATTGCAAATGACACGTCGACATTTATTCCTTCAGAACAGGAAATGTAGTTGGTTAGAATAAATGAAGAACTACACTATCCCTATACAGGAAGAAGTCGCACGGCAATCACACAAACTCGGAGACCTATTTTGGTCGACGGTGAGCGAGATTATATAGCCAGGAATCTCTCATGCAACAACTGTAGTCTTTCGCGCAGTGTGACAGGTTGCCCCGTGAATCTGAAATCACATTTTATCTAAATCCATACCATAATGCAAGCTACAAAAATACCCGTATAACTATCACTACATTATCAGCAACGTCATTAAAAAAGTAACGCCCAATTACTCTTCCAGCACAAAATCCATACCAAACGGTGACTAGTTCTGGATACATTACTTTCCCATGTACTTAATCAAGTGGAAGTGTGCCTCATCGCTAAAGACAATTATTGTTTCTAACAAACAAAATCAGCGCCAATTACTTGTTTGTTTTTATACAAATATTTTGCATAATCACATGGTTTAAGTTCTTCAGTTAGTTAAACTTTATAAGAATGCAAATGGAGATTTTTCTTTAAAACTGTGTGCGAACTGTTTGTCGAATGACAAGTTGCTGCGAATGCCAAGAATCTAAATGGCTGAATAATCACCAAAACTTGAGCCGTAAGCAAGAAATAAGTAGATAGTAGTGAATAAAAAAGCGACAAAAATTCACACATGTTTTTTATTTATTAATTATAATAGCATAATGAATATGCTCAATCAAACCTATAAAAAAAGTTAATAAAAAAGAAAAATCAAATGAAAATTAATGAGAGACTAGAGTTTGAAGCTGAGAAAAAAGATGATCAATATTGGGGTCAATATCACTAGCACATAGGCGCAAATTTTTTTCTAAATCAACATATGTACGATGCTTATTTTTATTATTTTTCATGATTGAAAAAGCTGCTCACATTTATACATGCTTCCAAATGTGCAAATTATTTTTCGTGCGAAAACTCTCAGCTGTGGATACTTTTTTTGGAAAGGTATGTTCTGCAAAATTCGCTTAGTTCTACATCATCAAATTTAGACTGCAAATATGAGTCTTCTTAAAGCTCAATCAATACCATTTGTAGGTGAAGCGGGGCATCTTCCACATTACACTTACAAGAATTTGCAAAAATATTGAAAGTGCTTCCATATTCTTAAAATAGGAAAATCGATCAGTAAATTGCTCGTACAGTTCAATTCTTCAGCATAACGATAGGATTCAATGTTTTCGTGACAGGATAACATTGAAAAATTAAAACAGTGTTTACTTCTCATTTGTGTTTCCCACAAGCGAATATTATTTTGAAAGGATATAACATGATTTTACAGCTGATTTACCAATTGGCCTTGTTTTTGAAGATTTAAGTTCAGGTCGTTTAAGTGTTTTGTGATGTCTACCAGGAATGCCAAGTCACAAAGGCAAGTTGGATCACAAATTTGCGGCAATGCTTTCTCTTTCATTTCCATAAAATCAGCTATTTATTTTCTAAGGTCAAAAAATCTTTTTAGCATTTTACCTTTGCTTAGCCACCTTATTTCGCAATAATATGTCACATCATCGTGTTCTAAAGAAAGTTCATCCAAAAATGCTTTAAACTGGCGATTGTTAAGACCTCGGGATCTAATGAAATTAATAGTATTTACTACCACATCAATAACATTCTTCAATCGACTGGACTTAGAGAACAAGTTTTGTTGGTGAATTCTTCCACATTCATAGCGGTTGCTTTTTCCTTCAGAATTCCGATAAAATCTTTTTGTTAACCGACCATTGAAGGCGCACCATCCGTGCACACTCCAACTAATTTACACGACTGCAAACCATATTGCTCAAAAGTAGTTTATACCTTGGTAAAAATATCTTTTCCAGTAGTGGTCCTTTGTAGCGGCCGTAAAGCCAGTAATTCCTCAGTCACTGCAACTTCTTCATAAACACTTCGTATAAAAATAGCTAACTGCGCTGTGTCAGATAAATATGTACTCTCATCTAAAGTAATCGAAAATACTTGAAAACCAGCTAATGTATCAGTCAATGTTTTTTTTTTTGATATCACCTAGCTATCATATCTATACGTCGAACAACAGTACATCACGATAAGCTCACTTTCTCAAACTCTTTCTTCTTTTCTGGGCACAAAAGTTCTGCAACGTCTATTAGGCACTCTTTAACAAACTGTCCCTCAAAAAATGACTGTCTAGAATTGAGCTTTGTGAATGGAATATTTGTCTCTTAAGTGTAGACCATTTTTAGTGCATTTTGCCGACCAAAAATTGCACGCACTATTCGAAAAGTGTTTCAGTAAAATTTTCACCATTTTCAATAAGTTTTTTTTTTGTGTCATCGGCTTCAACTACCAGGATTATTTCGCCTCGTGTTCTGTGTAGGCTTTGTTACTGTTTCCCAGCGCCACTTTAGGAACAGCACTGTTAATTAGAACCCAACAGTGAATGGTCGAGTGGGGAATCCTACCAAGGCATCAGAATTAATTTTAAATAATTAAATTAAATGAAAAAATCCCGGCCAACGGTGGGATTGGATCCAAGAATATTAAAATCGTTTGTGGAGCATTCTATGACTGATAATTGCGATGTGTCTATTCAAGAGTAGTCAAATTTTTGATTAAAAGAAAATCTTTGCAACATCCTTTATTAATATTATTTATTAAGTCCGAAATTTGGTGATGGAATAATGTAACGTGGTATTTATGTTTATGGATAAATATTCAATACTCATGTATTAATGTCATAGCTTTTAGCTATCTTTTCCTACCATATCATTTTATAATCTTTTTAACATATTTACAAGTCTCTGATAGGACAAGTCATATGTATTTGTTGACTTACCGACTTTTATTGTAAGAATAAATCGCCTGTTTTCGGAACTTATTTCAGACGAAAATCCAAAGATATAAAAATTAAAGTATATTAGGAAGAGTAAATATGCTTTATAATTTAAAAATTTCCATTATTATTTTTTTTTTGAAAGGAACGTATTTATTAACGTTATTACAAAGTCGTATTAAATTAAGACTCCGGAACTTCTTTAAAATTCATAGCAGGTTTAAGAGAAATTAATTGCACCAAGAATGTAAACAAATCTCAAGGACCTTTATCGGTGCGCGTAAAAAGCCCATGAACCTCAACAAAATGTGTTTCTTTGTCCAACCAGATAAAAATAAACCAATAAAAATGTTGTCTTTGGCCTTACGTCTTACGTCAATCAATAAATAATTATATGTATTTAATAAGTACGTAAAACAGAACCAGAGTAGAGAAAGGTATGTTTAATTTGAATAAATAAAATCAATAATTATTATTGTTGATGAATAATAATAAAATAAGAATATTGGTAAACAATGGATATTTTCTTCCTATTTATTTGTGATTTAAGTAAAAAAATCTCAAGTAGAGATTACAGTGGATGCACAGCAAAAACTTTTGAGAACATACTGCAACCAGCTATTATGATTTGCTCGAAAGTCAGGCAGCTTTACACAAGCTGATGAGCAGTGATCGTAAAAATGGTAAAATTACAACATTGTGGAATATGAAGAATTGATCTCAAGCTAGCCAGAAGAGAACAAAAAGTCATCATTTGACAACCCAGAATATATTGGAGATGTCTTCAATAGAATAGGTGTCAGTTCCAGCGTGCAATGGTTATCCTCGCTACAAAAATATATTACATAAAAATATGATTAAAATTTAACATAATATTTGAGTATAATTTTCTAAGAAATATTAAGTTTATGTTACAAGGACGAAAAGTTGAGTTTTTCGGGCGACTACCAGGAGTCCGTAAAAACATTTTTCGTCCGTGTTTCATACATTGTTTTTTATTTGAATGTGCTTAGATATTAAAAAAAATATATAGAAAATTAAATCTGAAATATTATTTCCAATAATTTTTCCTTACCGTCACCTGGCCTCGTGGGGTACGTACATACCCCACGCTCTTTCTCGTCGATTTTCGATATCTAAATCTTCGAAATCGAAACTTGTAACGACATCTATCGGTAGTCAAGGGATATACTTTTATACCTGGGCCAGTGGGATAGCGCTCTCGAAATAAATACCTTTCTTTTTAAAGACCCATGAAAATAATTATTATTCTTTTATAGTGATGTAACAGAAGAAGACACAGCTAAAATGTCAGCCCTTTTTATCGAAAAACAAAAAGTTATGATTTTTTAATTTATCAAGTTTTCCAGTTTTCTGGATTTTTTATGAACGCTGATCTTTATTTTTTCAACTTGGACTATTCTACAGTTTAAAGTGGTATCTAAAGAGGATCTCTAAATTTTTTTGATACAAAATAATCATAATATCAATTTTTACAAAGATTTTTATTACTGGGGTTCATACGTACCCCACGAGTCCAGGTATGTTACTCAGGATGAACATGCCAGGTGAAGGTTTATTGAGTTGGCTATGAGATCAATTTCTATCGTATAAATGTGCTCATGTCAAATTAATTTAATTACCTAGTGTATTAAAAATTGATGCAAAAAAAATTACAAACATCAGTAAGAATTCATTACAGGCACGCCCCCAGAAACTAGGGAAGCGGCAAATTTGGCGTCCTTGAATTTGATTAAAAAAAAAATCAAAAATAGTATATGAAAAAACCTACCTCAGATTTGAGAATTCTAAATCGGTATGAAACACTTTAGATGCCATGGCCGATAAAGTATATTATAAAGTATATACAAAAATTTTACTTTTCTGTTTTCTGTCCGAAAAACGACGTTTTTTGACACATTCGAATAAAAGAGAAATAAAATATACAAGGTAGAGAATATCTTGGAATTTATACAGGTTAATATAAAATTTAAGGAATTGAGAGGAATTATGGGAATTTCCAGAGAAATGACAAGGAAAATTACGGGAATTAACGAGGAATTTAGATGTGTTTAAGGGATTGCATAGTATAAGAGAATTTTGGACTGCGGTTTACCCTTAGTAAGCAGCCAATAGAATAATTACAAATGGTTACAACGTTGTCAAATATTAAAATCTGAATTTTTTGATTTTATTAATTTTTATTTATTTACTTAAACGTTTAAATAACATTTCTGAATGGCGACTACTAAATGAAGTTCTTTGGAAAGAAAACATTCTCGTTCTTGAAATTAAAAGAAAATTCTGAAACACTTGCCTCTTATGTATTTTACACGTATTTCATTCTAACTCTAGAGACAGAGTGTTCATTATGTAAAAGCTACTGGCCAATGGCTGTGAATACCACGCCCGCATCGTAGAGAGTAATGAATTTCATGAAAGACAGTTCTACGCGACGTATTAGCACAGTTTAAAGAATATATATTCTTCAAACTGTGGTATTTAGTTTGAATTTGCAGGAATAAAATAAGCGGCATTTGTTAAGTTGAAGTTAAATTCCAAAATTGGTGAATATAATTATTCTTATATGGAATTTGATAATATTCCTCCTGAACTGACAAATTATGCAAATAATTTAAATAAAAACTTGCCTAACATAAGTTAGATTAAATATTTCATTTTGTTCAGTTTCATTTTACTATATTGAACTCCTACTGTGTCTGTGGAGAAAGTACAATCTGTTACTCTGTTGAAATGAAAATCCGATGCTCGCGTTCAGAATCTTCCACTCATATCGAATTTTCATTCCAACCTTGTTACAGAATATAATATTATTTATTGTATATTAGGAATTTTTATTATTGATAGCTAATTATCTATTTAAAATTCATATCAACAACCACTACAATAAATAATAGTATCCTATAAAGCAGGATTAAGAAGGACTTTCGCAGGTGCAACGCTCCAATACGTTGATCTTGATGCTCAAAAAAATTAATTTATAGTTTTATTCAGTAAAGTTTTTTTGTGTTTTACCACATATTATTTGATTTGATATCTAATAAGGCAATTAATAAATGCAATTTTGTTACTGAAAAATGTATAGTTTGAGATAGGCGATAAAGGGGCAAAGGGCCAAGGAAACGACAATGGCGGGCCGCGAGCCGTATGTTGTGCAGGACTGCTACAAAGTATCCGAAAAAAGGATTCGGAGTAACAGATTAGATTTTTATGAGAAAATATTCGTACTTTTTTAAAAGTATCCGTATTCGGTTACTCAGATTATTTTTTCTTGCATTCCATTCAACTATGCTAAAGTAGCTCATGAGTAAAAAAGTTCCATACACATACTATTTAAAAAGTATCGGTAATTAATTGATAAAAGTTACAAATATTTCGTCAATTTAAAGTAATAAATAATATGGTGAATATTAATTTAAAACTTACCATTCAAATAATCAATAGTTTTCATTTTGTATTATGAAATGATGATGCATACCTGGAAAAGAAAAAAAAGTGTAAATAAAAAAATTGTAAAAAGCATCTTTCAGAAAGTTGATTATAATGTCACAGCTGGTAACTTACGATCAACTGAACTATAAATGAAATAGGCTCTGTCTACAGGTGCCATTTTGCTAGTACGAAGATAAACCTGTATGACATCTCATCCCCTTCCCACTTCTCTGAAATATATACAGTAACATTTAAAAATATGACGTAAGGCTAGTTTGGAGCGAAGTGGGGAGATGTGATGAAAAGTATGTACAAAAGTTATTAGCGCAACGGTCTAAGTGAAGTGTTCACGTTCTTAGGTTCGGGGTTCAAATCCTGACTGTGGCCAATTTTTTTTTTAATTATTTTATTAGTAAAATTTATAATTTCAAAATTTTGTATAATTATCTTTAAAATAGTAATTTTGTCTCAATAACCTCTAAATTCATTTTTGAAATTTTGTAGATTTTCGTAAGTTGGTCGTAGAAAAATTATACTGTACAATTCGAGTGGACTGTCCGTATCCACTTTTGTTGCATAAACTATTATTTAAGCTTCTATCATGGTCACCTAATCCTTTAAATTAAAACCGTGTTTTTCTGAAAATACCCCTTTTCTCTTTCCTATTTGTCATGTCCTATTTTCTTCACAAATATAAATACGTTTGGCAACACATTAGAAAAAAGGGCTATTTTTTGTTGTTAGTAGTAGTGGTATAAAATTACTGAACTACAGAAATTTATTAAATAATCATTCAATCAGTTGTTCTAAATTTATAATTATTAGTTCTTTACAAAGAATAATCTAATTAACAGTATACCGTTCAATAACGAAATAAAACGAAAAATTTGAACGGTATGCTTGAATTATTCATTAAATTATTTAATGAAATTGAAATTATTTTCCATCGGCATTTCTGCGACCGTCACCACCTGATTTGGATATGTTCTCGTTCTCGGTTCTCTGGCAGAAAAGTAAAAGTAATTATTGATTGAATTTATAATTTTAATGCTCGATTTCTGTTTCATTTTCGTATCGATATTATGTTAACCATTAATTAATATTTGCGACTTAAAATAATAATAAAATCTCTTTCAGAGCTAGGTAGTATTCAAACAATGGGCGATACGAATAAACTTTATTTTCAAAATTCGGAAGTAAATACTCAAATGTTGTAAAAATAAAAATCAGGTGCAGGTACAGGTACAATTTCTCACGAGTATACTCTCAAATTTCGTATGAAAGAAAAAGTTTTTGCTTTCGAGAGATAAACAAAATAAAAATATTATTACGACAGCTTAGATAGTGTTTATATCTTTTATCTCAAGACAACATCTCAGGAAGGATTCAAAGATTTGCAAATAAAAGCTTTTCTTTCAATCCCTATTTTAAAATGATCTTGTAAAAATAGGTATGAAAAAACGAGAGGTATATATAGAGCCTTCAATATAAAAACCGAAGCACGTCAGAGATGACGTCAGTGACAGTCACTGGTACCACACACACTAATAAAAATAATTAAATTTTATTTTGCAAATAAATGAATCAATTTAGACGCATGGAGTTAACTTTTATAAAATTGCATATTAAAAATGTATTTTTTATCATATTACAGTAGTAAATGTACTATAGGCAGATTATTAACGGAATACTTTCTAGTGAATTTCATAATAAAAGTTGGCATCTAATGTGTCAGCTCTCAATTTTAATACACTGTTGTCAATTTTTTTTTTTGTATTATTTTGCATCGATCGATTTCTTTTCAACAAATTATTTGTATTTTAGATTAAATTATTAACAAACTGTTCTTTTCAGAGCAAATTTATTAGGAATTTAATAGTGGTGTTCGTTTATTGGTGTATTTTTTCATTGAAAAATGCCAAAACAATTAAATAGTCGCTGCAAGGAACTAGTGGCTTCTCTAATAAATTATTTTGAGAAAGAACGTGATAATAATAATAATATTTATTCAAGAAATAACACAAGTTACAAGGTAACAGAACAACAATTTCAAATAAATAAATATTGATACTCAATAAGTGCCAATAAGGCACTTGTTTTGAGAACAAATATAAATATAAAAAAAATAAACAAATTTATACATATAAAATAAAATTAATGCATTACAGGAAAAAAAAAATATATATATATATATACATTTTAGATAATAATATTTTATATAGGAGACAAACACAATCAAAATACCTACACTTAATTAAAAAGATATCGAAACTTTGACCATACAAAACGCAAATAAATATCAGTTAATTAAAAGAATATTATTTATTACCTCCATTTTCTCGTTTTTGATAAATTTTTTTAAATTATTTTTAAATATGGACAAGGTAATACATTTTATGTCGACTGGAAGAGTATTATATAATTTTGGACCTAGATACAAATACGATCGTTGTCCTACTGATTTTTGAGTACGAGGCACAGTATGGAGATGTTTTTTTCTTGTGCTATATGGATGATCTGGTAAGTTGAATAGTTGTTTATTTGTATGAAATTTAATATTAATATTATAATAAAAAAATTGTTTTAGATTCATAACATTTGCCTCAACAAACAATGAGTTAGAAGGATACCTGTAGGGCCTTTTGAGCATTATTTTTAAAAATCTTTTTTGCAGAACTTCAAGTGGTTGTAAATGTGTTTGTAAAGTACAACCCCACACAATGATGGCATATCTCAAATGACTTTCTACTAAGCTATGGTACAATATTTTAAGTTGATGTGGTTGTAGATAATCTCTTATATTTTTAAATTTATATATTATCATTCTTAATTTTTGGCATGTAAAAGTTATGTTTTCTTTCCATTTGAGATATGAATCCATGTAAACCCCTAGATATTTTATCTTGTTTTCAGGGAGAATGGTATGTGTTTGCCCAGAAGCAGTAAAAGTTACTTTGTCAAATGGAGGTCTTGTTATAATATTATTACTGAATGGTAAGTAGTGGGTTTTATCTACATTTAATGTCAGTAACTTACTGTCAAACCAGTTTTTCAGATTTGGAAGGTCCTGTTCAACTTTTTGCTTTAGTTCTAGCCATGAATTAGCTTTATAAAATATTGAGGTGTCGTCTGCGAATCCCAAAACTTCCCCTGAACTCTCGATAGAAAATAATCCGTTGATGTAAAGATTAAATAGAATAGGACCGAGTACCGTACCTTGTGGGATACCGTATAATAATGGACCTTTGTTACCTTTAACAGCTGTAAGAGAAGTGAGTTGATTAATAATGTATCACCGTCAAATTAATATAATTATTTTGTTTCAGCGTGTCGCAGAAGCACTTAATCTCAATTTTTCTACTGTTAGTTCCATTTCACAAGCTGTACAGAACAGTGAAGTTCTAAAGTCACCACCAAAAAAGCGCCCTAGGCAAAAGTAAGTTACCAACACAAGAATTCTAAATACCAGTGCTATTCGAGATATTATTTATAGCATGTACGAGTTTAGTGTATATCGTCGCCCTTATCACGAAGTGACCTAACCAACAAAAATTAAAAAAATGTTTTTTTATGCAGATTAACTAGTCTTGACCTACTTTATCATCTCACGAAGTGGCACATCTACAACCTTATTAATTTGTGCAATACAGCATATTACTTCTGTGTCCTATCTGCAATAACGCAGAATATTTTCCTTACGAACTGTTCTACTAAAAAATCCCGAGGGAGTTTGGCTAATCTGGAATTACCAAACAATAAAACAAGGCCTTAGCATTTCATGATAAAATTTTGAAAGCGCAAACTCTAAATCCCTCTATATTATGTCGACCTGAAAATTACGTATTTTCGATTTATTGCTTTCCTGTAAAATTTACTATTTGCTACTTATGCCACTTCGTGATAAGGGCGACGATATGTATATAAATTATTATTAAACAATTACAAATTAATGTATGATTTCAGAGGAGCATGTAAGTTTAGATTCTTTGTTGGTGAAACTTAATGAGAAGGAGTTGTTAAATGGATGTCGCACATCATTGCATAGGTTTCAAATGGCAGAAAGATGAACCAAGGCGAGGTCTTATGGAACTTCCAGATATTGCCGTGAAACGGGCAGATTTTTAAGAAAATATACCAAAGAAAAAGAAGCAAATTTGTACCAGTTTGTTTTTATTGATGAGACTTGGATTTTCCAAAATTGCACCATAAACCGTTCTTGGCAAGACAGCAATAAAAGAAGTGTAAAAAGTACAAAAGTTGATGGTAAAAGGTTAATAAAAAAGAACTAATGAATATATACATGTTAACTGTATATTGATCTTTTTTATAGATATATAATTCTTCATGCTGGAAACGAAAATGGATTTATTGATGGTGCCGAGGCCATATTTGTTTCAAAAAGCAATGATTATGATTATCACGGTGAGATGAATAATGAAAATTTTTTAAAATGGTTCGAAGAACAATTGCTTCGAAGACTGCATGCCATCTTTAATTGTAATGGACAATGCTTCATACCATAGCACATTGGCACACAAAACACCGAATAGTAATTCGACTAAGGTTCAAATTCAAGAGTGGTTGACGAATCAGAACATACCTTATTCAGTCACCATGTTTAAGGCTGAACTTTTGAACCTTGTTAGACGGTGAGTATTGGAAATCTACTTTTTCTGTATTTTTTAAATGATTTTATTTTTTTAGTAATAAACCACCAAAAATATATGTAGCTGATATACTGGCTGAACAGTATGGACATAAGGTGTTACGTCTTCTTCTTTACCATTGTATTTTTAATCCAATAGAACTGATTTGGGGTATTTCAAAACAATATTATAACAGGCACATTGGTCGGGATGGAAAGACACAAAGAGATTGTATAGACATGTGGTCTGAAGAACTCCGAACCATTACCCCACAAATGTGGGCAAAGTGTAAGACACACTGAAAAAGAAATTTTTAAATGGTGTGAAAGAGAGCATATACTGGACCGTTTGGAAATTGCTCCCATTATTATAATACCAAATAGAGATGATTCTGATTTTAGTTCTGATTATTCTGACTGATTTTATTACTGACTGATATTATTTAAGTTTTAAAATGTGTTGTTAATTATTACCTAACTGTTCTAATTATTGTTACTTCTTTTAAATTTGGATGTTTATAAACTAACTGAACATAATTAATATTTTATTGTAAATTATATCAAGCCTAAATAAAATTTGTTTGTTTTTTCATCCTTAACCTAACCTTTTTTTGTCATATTAAACCTCTTGTGCAAAATTTATTACTATTAAATTCAGTGTTTTTATAAAACTTCAATTTAAACATTATCAATGACCTTCATTGGCTTTTATATAGAATTCATTATACATTTAAAATTAATTGTTCCTAATAACATAGCCAAAAAAACATAACCTCATAGTTTTAAAAATTCCTACATTCTTAGACTATTTTGAAGATTGGGCAACACTGCAAGGCTATGACTTCACAACTGATTGATAACGTGTATCGGTTTTTATATGGAATGCTCTATAAATACGTATTTGTATTTACAATATAAAAGGTAAATACCAGATCCAACTGGTATTCGTTATTACTATTTTACCTTTTGAGTTTTAAATGTTAATTAATTAGTAAATTGGCAAGAGTAGTTAATTAGGGAAAAATGTATTAATCAAATCTTATCTGTTTTGCAGAAGAGCAGCTTCACTCAGGAATACCAGTAGCGCTTAGTTCAATATACTGCAGTCCCTCAGATCTGGATAAGTTCTTGACGGGTCATGGAATCTGTTCGAGACAAAACCGAGTAATATTTCCAATTAAAGGATGAAATTAATGGAAACCGTCAACTTAATTAATTGAAGTCCTAAGAAAGAAAAGGGCTAAAAATAATAGAATTTAGTAAATTAAGGTCTAGAGAAATATGACAGGGACTTAAAACAACGTTGCTTCGTTTAAAGGGAATTATATAATTGAACTGTCCATATATATTTTTTTTCTGATCCACAAAATGTGATATAAGTTATTTTTCGGCAAATATCCGCGACAATGTGACTTGGAAAACATGGACCTTGAAAAAGAAAAAAAGTTTTTGCTTGTGAGCTTTAAACTAAATGAATTTGGGAGAATCTAGAGAATAATAATTTGTTCCTCTGACCTGTCAAAACCGTCATGGTATTTTCCTATTATATATGTTTCAAGGTTCCAGGAAAAGAAGTATTTGATCAACGATGGAAGGGATAGAAGAGGAATCGAAACATCATCACATTACTTTAGGTTTTATTTACTAATTTAAATAATAATTTAAATTGAAGATAGCATTCCATATTCAAAAATACAATTTCCTGATATTCCTGATGAAAATTCGGGACAAAATAATAAAACTCATAAAATATTTACTATAAAAACGTTTTTTTTAAAAAGTACCTAAGGTCGAAAACTAAAAACCTCAATTTAAAAGTCGTGAAATTAAACATAAAACACTACACAGAAAAAAAGGTGTACTATATTCAAGATGAATGGTCTTATTTCAATGCTTTGTTGTGTTGGTATATCCGCAAGTAAAACTCGTCTCGATTTGAAATTCTAGTAATACTTGTTTAACAATAGCTAATAAGCCTTGCTTTAAGATTAGAATCAACTTGCCCTAACCAAAATACCTCTAGAAGAGTATCTATTGCTCAATTGCAGTATTATGTACATCTTAAATGAAATAGTCTTACACGTGTTTTAAATATACTTCATTTATATTCAATAATACCTTGTTCTTAAATCCAATACAACTAAATTTGTTACAATAATAATATGATCTTTGACATAAATATATTGAGTTTGGTTGAATTATAGGATAGTTTCATTGAAGAAATTAATAATCTTGAAATAAGAAGTCTGACACTTTTTTTAAATATACTTTATTTATATCAATAATACCTTGTTCTTAAATCCAATACAACTAAATTTGTTACAACAATAATATGATCTTTGACATAAATATATTGATTTTGGTTGAATTATTGGATAGTTTCATTGAAGAAATTAATAATCTTGAAATAGGATCAGGCTGTTCTTGCTTTTTAATAGGGTTCTCACTGGTACCAATCCACCGAAAAACATTTGTCAAAATTGTTTTTAGTTAATATACCAAATTCCTCTGTCCTCTGAGGTGTTCCACCTATAATTAAAAAAAAAATAATGTTATAACTTCAAAACCTAAATGGAACATAAAAGTTTGTCCTACTAAGATAAGAGGTCGTATCTATAAAATGAATATTTCTAGTAAATGTGGGTAGGTAGATAAGTACGTCCTCTTAGACTTCGCAAATAAGTTTTGCATATTTTACTAACCTTTTCTTATAATAGTAAATATTTTCTAATGCAAATAGGCCTTTATTATTTTGTGTTATAATAAAATAAAATGTAAGCTTATTAAATTTGTAAGAATCTTGAAATCAGAATTTTCGTAGATACAACCTCTTGTCTTAGTTAGCAAGGCAGAAGTCGTCTTTTCAAAAAGTCATCATCCAGCATCATATATTTTTTTTACGTCTTTCACAGTTTGTTTCGTGTTCTTACGATTATAAATTTACTTATATATAATAATACCTAACAAGAAGTGAACTAAATATACTTACATTTAAATATTGGTATTAGGTCGCTGAGGCCCCATTCATTTAACAAATGTTCCATTTCAATTTAATTTATTCATACACTTATTAATTAAATCACACAGAATTTCTAACAAAAAGTAAAACGCAACCCTAACGATACGGTGCAAACATGTTAGTAAATGGACAATAGGATGAACACGTGCTAATGCCAATTTGCCAGATTCTCTATAAATACGTTGTGTCTCTGACTTCCGAATAATAAGTATCACATCTCAACATGTGCCAGTCATATATCTACCGTACCAGTGCAGGGGTTGCATTTTAAAATAAGTTTCAGCTGACAACACCGTGCAGTGAATTAGTACTATCTTTTTTAATAATAATAATGTTTACTCAATTTAAAGAAAAAATACATTTTAGTAGATACAGAAGTTTAAAAAAAT
Organism: Psylliodes chrysocephalus; assembly: GCA_927349885.1. Lineage (NCBI taxonomy): Eukaryota > Metazoa > Arthropoda > Insecta > Coleoptera > Chrysomelidae > Psylliodes > Psylliodes chrysocephalus. The sequence goes on from OV651814.1 coordinate 38,821,144, forward strand.
AATAAATAAACCATACATCCGCTGAGACACGATTGTGTTATCTAATTATCTAATCTTTTGTGAAGTACTTTTTGATTCGAATTGTTTAATTCTTGTTCTGAAATTTAAATGGTTTGAATCCAATCCTTTTATAACATTGAATCAAGTACACAATAGTCGGTTTTAAGAGCATATCATACTTATAATAAACGTAAGAGCTTTTTTGGATTATTTCAAAATTCTATACTTGAATGAAATAATTTATTCTCAGATTAATTATTATAACTCTTGAAATACAAGATTATGCCTATACTTCACTCAACATTTATTTTCTTATTGTATTGAGAAATATTATTTGAAGTAAACTCTGCTTTATTTCAAACAAATGTAATCTTCCAAGTGTAAAGCTTTTCTTGAATGTAGATGATAATTTTTTTCTGTGTATATTGTATATAATATAAAGGGCATACACAAACACAAATACGCGAGACAACAACGGTCTATTAAATATTTACATGAAAAAATAAAACAAAACTTAATAATGGCCAAAAGAACTGTTTATACGGGATTTTAAGTATAACTTAATACGTTTGTTGATTTTCCTGAAAATTCCGAACAATTTACAATTCCCGGCGCATTCTGGACAAAACGTCAAAGTTCCGGATACGTTCGGGCTTTTTCTGGCGTCTGGTAACCCTAATTGAAGATGTATACAACTACAGTTGATAAATAACACTCAAAAAAGTATTTAAACATTTATCTGTGAATATTCGAATCACTTTTTAATAAAAAATTATTTGTAGTTATATTTACCTAAATAAATAAAAAAAAGTAAATATTTTAAATAAAGAATAACTACCAAGAATACAAGTTCCAGTTTAAACTTACTTATATTTTATTGCATTATTAATACACAATCAAAACGGTAATTCAAAATATAATCTGAAGTTGTTGCAGTTAATTCTTAATTAACTATTGGATAAAAAAACTTTTAAACGCTAATTTCATTTCATACAATTATTTAATAATTTAGGTGATTCCAATTTAATAGCTACCATTTAAGGATAATTTTATTATTACAAAACCGTTTATCGAAGTTTCTAAATCTAAAGCCATTAATTTAGTACTAGACGGTGCATTCTCCATTACTATTTCATGCCTTGTTGAATAATATATTATTAATTCCTCTACAAGGAATCATGTTTTCAAATGTTAATTTTAAGATATTTATCTCGGCTACTTCTTCGATTCAGTTTCCAATAATTGTCAAATATTTTAAATGGTTATTTCCTTTCTTGTTGTCCTATAAGATTACAGAAGCCTCTTATAAATGAATTGAAAATCAATATTATATTTTTTATATAATGAAATAAAACTACCTGTTGCGTATTTTTTATGAGTATTCCAAGGTAATTTGGATATATAATTATTAAAGGGTCGACCCACAACAACTTTATAACTGATAATTTTTCGTTTTGTAATGAAATATCGTAAAATGTTCCATTTAGGATTTTATACTTGCTATGATCCAGATAACTAAAAAAATTATTAAAGATAAAAATCGTTTTAAAAATGCTTTTCTCCATTTTTCACATAGTATGACTCGGTTACAACGTTGTTTTGATATTGTACGCTTATGAGCAAGAAATAAAACACAACCATTCAATTTGGAATAAACTTGACCATTATGGATATATGGAATATATCGCAGATTAAATAGAAACAAAACATGAACTTAGTCCAAACTGGTATTACAGTTCTGTCTTGAACTGTTTAAAGAACGGATTTCGTGTTAGTAAAATGTAGCGAATTGAAAGATATTTCGACGCATAGAAAAATATTCTGCTTATGATCGTTACATCTTCCATTTTGATTAAATATAATAATAGCCGTGGCGTTCACATCATTTTTAGTTAGGACCGCTATCCAGGACGGGAAAATTACTCATAGTACATGAAATGGACGAATGTGCAAAATTAATTTATTATAATTCGACTGAGCTTTATCGACAAAAAGCCATCATCAAATCCTTCCTAAAAATATTCCAATTTCACGTAGAATTTAAAATAATTACAAAATATGACAAACATTCAAGTACTCAGACTATAGTTAAAAGAAGAATGGGGTGCAGTAATTTAATTTGCAGAACGTAGAACAGGTACAAGAGGTAGACATTTTATTCATGCATCATCCTTTCATTTGGTTTAAATGAAAATTTTAATACATCTGATCGTCCTAATAAAAGTTTTCGTTTAGATTTAATCATGTTGCCATGGTTTTTTACTGTAATAACCTTGTCTTTTGACAGATAAGTCAGACTTTATTTATTTATAGCCATATCGTATGTATTTTTAACGTATTTAATAATCTTCAAAAAGACTGTGTTTCACTTTCTGTGGATGAAATAGCCACTATAATGTGAGACCTATAATACTGGAGTATCTAAGCGACTCTGTATAACATTATTAAAGAAGATACACTTATTGGAGAAGACTCACATCCGAAAAGGCCCCCAGGAAGAAACAAGACCTTTATTGAAACTTGTGCAAAGAATGTAATAAGGCAAATCGTACATTCTTTTTTCTTTCGAAATGGAATTCCTACACTCAAAAAATTACACTCAGAAATAGAAAATATATATTTTCATCTACAAAAAATATTACATATATTACAGCTTTTTAACAGAGGAAGGCGAAATCATTGCGTGTAGACATTATTTAAGGAAAATAGCGAACAGGTATTTTATTTAGATAAAACATGGGTGAATGATGCACACAGTAACAAAAATTTGGCAAGATATCTACATCAAAACTAAAAAACAAGCCTTTATGGAAGGGGTCTCTTGTGGTTTAAAATACTCAACAGGAAATGGAAATCGTTTGATAATAATCCATATTGGAAGCACCGATGGATTCTTGCCAGATGGTTTATTAATGTTCGAGTCAAAGAAAATAAAAGACTAGCATGGAAAAATGGATGGCAATATGTAAGAAAATTGGTTTCAGAACATTATAATAAAATCCAGCCAACTCCGTTATTGTTTTAGATAATACATCCTATCACAGTCGATTAAAGGAGTCACACCTACAACAAGATGGAAAAAAGATATATTTCAAAATGGCTTCATTCTAAAAATATTATCAGTCCTCCTAAATCCTTGAAGGCAGAATTACTCGTAATAACAAGGCAACATAAAAACAAATTCAAAAAATATATTATAGACGAGATGGCCGGAGAAAAAGGATTTGAAATTCTCAGATTGCCTCTTTACCACGCAGAGTTAAATCCCATTGAACTGATCTGGTCACAATTAAAAGGTTATATTTCTCGAAACAATGCAATATTTAAATTACTTAACGTGAGAAATTTGTTTTTGAAGGCAGTTTCAGATAATAATAAACCTCAGAAAAGACAATGATAATGATGCCAGTAGTTATAGTGAAGACAGTGACTTTTAAAGATTAGTTACTTTTGGGATCCCATAAATTTCTTTGAAATCTAATTCTTCCATTAAATTAATTTTTTTTTTTTTGACATATTTTTGAAAGATGATATGTACACATTTGAGATTTGAGTTCGCACAAACACACTGAAACCAGAAGATGCACTTTGATCTGAGTAAACAGAAACTGATATTTTGAACAGGTGTTAGTTTTATTTCGCTTCTAAAAACTCGGTTGTTAAATGTCGGTTTGATATGTACCCGACATTACAGGCCAAATTTGATCAATACTTTTGTGATTTGTTTGGGTACCTTATGAATAAGCGATCGACTAAAGTCATTCACTTGAAGAGAATCGACATGATAGAGAAAGGTTGAACCAAGTTAGTTTAGATTAAAGTGGATTGATTATGTTGAAAAACATAATGTAAAGTTCAATTATAGTGGGGCCGTCCTAAGTTTACCACTTTTGCACTAACGTTATGGCTCGCTGATGGCACCTCAAGAAATACTGCACCTATAAGTACCTATTCTTGGATAATTTTTTTGAAACCGTACACTCCAAACTCAGTAATGGGAATTTAGATATTTATATTTATCTTCTTCAAATATTCTGTCCCAACAATTTGAAGGCATTTTCTTGCTCTAAAACAATATTAATAAATAAATACTTTGTGACAAAAATTGGCTACTGGCTAAATCTTCTTTTGGTAAATGTGTTACCAATGCAATATGTGCCCCGACTGATTATTTTAATATTGACTACGGTAGCGTAGGTGTCTACGGCGCACAACATTTGGCCAATTTTGTGATAGAGACACACCGGGCTTCGAATCCTACAGAAGACCATGTGAATTAATTTGCATGGTTCTCTATAGGATTTGATGGAAGTCGTATTAGCAGAAATTTAATTTCTGTTGATATGACATCCTATTATAAAAATCGCTATGCTTTACCGTTTTCGATGATGGTGGGTGGGGTTTTCCTCACCTGTAAGTCAAATGTGGCATCAATCATCTTTAAGTCGCCTCGGAGCGCCACGGCAAATAATAATAATACTAGCCCCCTTTTCCTACACAAGTCGCTCAGTCGACTTCAGGGGTTGAAATTCACTCGTAAGGGGTGAATTAGAGAGAGAAATTTCAGCGGTACTCAAAACAGTACTCTTATTTACTGCTGTAGTAACTAAAAATGATTTTTTGAACTTATTTTAAAATAATAATTTATAATTTTGTAGATTAATTTGAATGTTGTAGAGGTTAATTTCGATATCTAGTTTTAACGGGGCTGGCTTACCGATTTTTTTTTGTTTATTCGGGTTAAGATAAAAATTATGTTTGTAATACTATATTTTACATTCACAATTAACTTCATACATAAAAAAATGCAAATCTGTTTACTCCGTTTTGAACAGTTATTCATTAGATATATCTTCGTCACTTGCTTGCGTTTATTATTACTGGTTGAACTTTACAAATTACATTTCCCATTTTCTAATATTTACTTAATGTTGTATGTATACACTTCCACCATATTTCTTCACTTACTTGCTGCAATAAATGCTTGCTCCCATAAATGTATGACACTAGCCACTAGACACTAATGATGGTGGGTGAGGTTTTATGATGGTGGGTGAGGTTTTCCGGGTTTTCCTCACCTGTAAGTCAAATGGCACCATCAATCATCTTTAAGTCGCCCCGGAGCGCCACGGCAAATAATAATAATAGCCGTCCCTTTCCCCGGACAAGCTCAGCTTTTGGGGTTAAAATTCACTCGTAAGGGGGTGAATTAGGGAGAGTATTATTATTATTATTATAGCCTCATTTTTATACAATGCCAATTCATTAAATTGGCAATGATTTGGAAGAATACGTAAATACCTGATGTGCATATCGTAGAGCTAGATGTTTTTTAATTGCCAAGAGCAAATTGGTTTTGATAAATAAATGGTAATTTTTAATGTTTTATATTTAGCCATTGCTGAATATCGTCTTTGCTAGTATTCCAATTTGGGATTTTGTCTCGAAGACGAGAATAGTATGAAGAGTTATCCAATACAATCAAACATGTTGGAACCAATTTTCGATTATTTCCTCATTCATTTTGTCGGGGTAGTTTTCAGTATTTTTTTTGCAGCAAAAACTAAACTATGTGATTCTTTTTGATTAACTCAAAATTACAACTTTAACATATATAAAACAAATATTAAATACTCTGATCAACTACAACTCAAGCACTTGGACTAAAGGCATACTTATTTATAATTTTCTTATTTGGTAAAACCATTTTATTTACTAAATATATCATAAATAAAAACCATTATAATTCAGAATAGGTACATTAAAATAATTGCACTCTCCTACTCAATACGTATTAAGAAAAGTGATAATTAAGTTTGAAGGATTTATTAAAAAAAATATTTACCAAATATTCAATCGCCTATTCAAAAGGTTAATTGATTATCGAACCAACTCTATCTTCAATAAATAATATTATAGTAATTGAATTGCTATTAAAGGTGATTTTATAAGTGTTCCTTTGCAAAATTGTTAAAAAACTAAACAAGTACCCACTTTGCTCTTTGAGTTAATTTCATTTAGTATGAAATCAGATAACAATATGAATAAAAGACCCAAAATAATAGGTACGTTTCCTTATACCTACGTACTGAGACTAAAATTAATGACTCACATGAATTTTTATGCAAAAAGGTAACTGAACTATTCATGACATTCTTCGAGACATTAATAATTTATTTCGTCTAACCGGTATGCATAAAAAATACGATTTAAATGAATTATTTAAATAGATTTTCCTTTTTGTTCATTTCCAGTAAATTTACGTTGTAAATGTCACCTTAATGTTTCTGAATTAATATTCTCCATCTTTGTTTGTACGTTCCATTTATTACACCAAGAACTTCCCTAGCTCCCGAAATTATGCAACCATCCATCATCCTACGTTTCTGTAAGAGGATAAATTTCCTGCTGTGCAGGATTAGGAAATTACAACAATAATAATAAGATTCTCGCTTCGCTATTCTCTAAGTGTACATTATTTCATAAAGTAACTACGGATAACGGACGTTTCGTTAAATTGAAATGACGTCCTCAATACTAATTACCTTTGCGGTTGCTGTAAAAATAGAGGTATAATAATATAATAATTATCTACCGTTCTGACTGTTTTCAGGCTATGAAATTTACGCGTTAGTCATCAACCTTTCTATTAAATATTCAAGTCAGTTTTGATTTATTTATTGATGCGATTTAAAAGGCAATCCTTCTTCGGCTTTTTAGTTAATCGATAACTATGTAAAAATGTACAAGGAAATCTACATGTTGAGAGTATCTTTTGTAACTTTATTTTTTATTACATCCCTGTAAACTCCATTATTTAAAACAAAGGTAAAAAACGCTTAATTATGTCAATTTTTATTTAAATCGAGGTATTTATAGTATAAAAATAACCTCAATTTTTTCTAATAGTAGGAGAGGTCGTGTAGCACTTTGTTGGAAAGATATTTAAAAGCGAATTTATCGCAATTGAGGTCTTTAGCGACATAATAATTTTAAATAAATTAAACAAACAAAGTATTCTATTACATCTTCAAAATTAATAAATTATAACTATAATGAAATAGAAATTATTACAGAAGGTGATTAAAATGTTCTCCATTTACTTCCTGACATTTGCCAAAAAACTAGACATGACAACTTGATATCTAATAGAGCATGATAAAAATAACTCATTATAACAGACAGACGGTTAGGTTTAGACTAGTTTAGAGGATTGTCTCAGGCGTGTCCCTCTCTAACTTAAACAATAATCTTGTGATCAGTTAGAGATGTTTGACTCGATGCTCGATTAAAAAAAAATAAATTTTGGCAAAATAAATTAGGTAATAATATCTAGAATCTAGAATAAGGATATTGAAAAAATACCGGTGTTACTTCCGAATATTTCTTTGGTAAAAATGTTCTGTAGCATATGTCGCTGGTGTTAGAAGAATTGGGTTCTTTTGTAGAAATAACTAACGAGTCATAGGTAGTAGAAAAAGAAGTGTTTTTAATTTACTATTTTCACTGAAGTAAATACATAGTGGTTGATTCCATTTAGATATAATAATTTTCTTATCTTCACTAAATACTTTTAAATATTTACAATTTTAGTTCATCACAATTTGATTAACTAATATAGTTGATTTTTTAGTTACCAACTTGAAAACATTTGTTTGTAGAATTTCTTATGCCACAACAATTGTAGAAGAAATAACTTTCACCAGAAAATAAAATGCATTAAACGCTTGTAAAAATGTAGAAAGTAACGTGTCGTCGGCGGAAAGCACCTGGCAAAGACAACTGTGAGCTATGATGGCAAAAAGACAACTGAACTCGATGGCAATAAGAAAACTACTGAATGATGGCAAACATACCACTGAACTCCTCGCGTCGAGCTCACCCTAATATATACTGTTGAGACGAAATGAGTGTCCGGGGCATAGTTGACGCACCTATTCGGTTTCAACCAATGAAAACATCATGACATAATGAAATACGTCATTTGTGCTTCGTTCACTATGCGCCGGACACTCATTTTGTTCCAATGCACCGCTAGGCACTTGAAAACACAGGTGTTCGACGTTCGGTATTCTGAGAAAAATGCTATTTATAGTTTTATGACTTCACATTATATTAGGGTAAAAAGCAGTCGAACTATTTGAGAATTGTTTATTTATTTAGTAGATGTAAAATATTAATTTGTTGATGTTTTTACTGGTGAAATTGTAGAATTTAACCAGATATTTTTTAAAGTTTTAATTCCTTCCAGTTTCCGAAGAAAAAAATCAAAGGGCTTTAAATTTTGAAATATCATAATGAAAATAGATGCATTCCTCAACAGCACTATTCTTAATATAATCCCGAAATTTGAGCTCTTTATGTCTTGTTAATGATTTTTTTAAACTCACAAAATTAGTGGCTAAAAGGCCTCGTTAAGTGTTGTCTTCTATTGTAACGCAACTGTAACTATCGTATCGTACACTCTCAGTCATCATTCGTTTCCTGAAATGATTTACACTAGTTTACACCAAAAGATAGCACTTAACGAGCCGTTTTAGCCACTAATTTTGGTAAATTTTAAAAAATCATTAATAAAGACATTAAGAGCTTAAATTCATGGATTATATTAAGAATAGTGCTGTTAAGGAATGCATTTATTTACATCACGATATTTTAAAATTTAAAGTCCGCTGATTTTTTTCTCGGAAACTGGAAGGAATTAAAACTTTAAAAAAATATGCATATTCTAGATATTGCCTTATTTATTTTGCCAAAATTTAAATTTTTTTAAAAAATTACTTTTTGAGATATCCTTGTCCGAAAAATATCTTATCAAATATGCAAAATTATCAATGTTTTGTTTTTGAGGCAAAAAAAAATGGTAAAATTTTGTTGAGATCTATATTTTAATTATGATTTCTATAGCTTTATGTTTGCTATATAGAAAAATCTATATGTCAAATTTTAAATTTTGAGATCAAGTGATTGTTAAATTTTGGTCAAATAAAAATTCAGGCGAAATTAATAAAATACCTGTATCTACCTTAATACGATAGACACATTAATAATGGGGGATTTCGAATTATCCTAGTGTCCCACGCCTACGATTATCGTATGTACATTTCAATTGCAAAACACACTGCATCGTTATTTTTTACCTCTGTTGTTTCTAAGCAATCTTCTTAGTAGTCTATGAAAAGTATTATGCGATTAGTTATGTCCGTCCGATGTCACGTTTTTTGTCCGCACAATAAGTCAAAAACGAAAAATAATATCGTATTAGAAGAGCGTGAGAGCCAAATTAACGTTTTTAGGATTATTGGGCCAATGGGTTTATTTGATCAACGTCCTTGATATATCAGAAGGGCGTATGGTTTCATAAGTATTAACATCCTATTCTAAGTTGTTTTATGGTGTATAAACAAACTGCAAAATTATAATATCAGAAAGGCGTATGCTCATACGCCCTGAAAAATTTACCTGTTGGTTCATACGCCCTGAAAAATTTACCTGTTGGTTCATACGCCCTTCAACTTCAAAATTTTAGCAAAAATCAAGCTCTATAAGAGGACAAAGCCTATTGATTTTGAAAAAAATCTGAAAAAAAATTGGGGGGATTAAAAAGGAGTATTAAAAAAACCTAAGTCAAAAATAAAGAATATCAACTTAAATTTTTTACCAAAAATTAAGCTCTATAAGGGGAAGAAGCTCTTTAGTTTTAATAAATATCTGAATAAAAATGGGTGGTTTAAAGGAGGTTGAAATAAAAAAAAAATATAAATCAAGTAAAAATCAGTCTCTATCAGGAGATGAATCCTACTGATTTTATTACAAATCTGAATAAAATAAGCGTGAAGGGGGGTTGAAATTAAAAAAAGAAAAAAAAAAATAGAAATTAAAAACCAAAAGCGATATTAACATGAAATGTTTAGTAAAATAAAGCTCTATAAGGGAATGACTGATGACTGATGAGCACTTTTCACCAAATTAAAACATTCTGAGTTTCCCCCTATTTTAATCAGTCTTTTTTTATGTTTATTTCAAATTTTCAACTTTCTTTCTTACTCTTTCTTCTCATAACGTAATTGAGCATATTCAACAATCTACGAAGGAAGTCATAAACTCCAGAGAATCATTTTCACTCAGAAAGATACATTCAGCGAAATTTCTACGTCAATGAAACCGTCCTGAACGTCTTTTCTTGCATTCTAAGGGATACAGCAATGTCAGAAAAAGCGATAAGGCTAAAGAATGAGTTATTACCAATAGGGGAAAGGAAAAGTATTAGGAGTTAAAAGGATGCATCTAAAACCAGATCTCGACGCGCCATGTGGAACAAAATTGAAACTCAGCGGGCAAAAAGTTATTCTACATATTTACCAATTAAGAAAAAATGTTTGTTTTGGTTCTCGTTCGAGAATTGTTCTAAGAACGATGCGCAAAACTATTGATGCAATAGTCCTTAATTCTGAACAATTATGTATCATTTGTACTTGAAATCAAAACACTGCTAGACCACTTAGACCAGTTAAATGTTAAAAAGTAATTTATAAATAAAAAAGAAGAAATAACAAAGGGTTAATGTCTAATTAAGAAAGAGGACATATAATATTGTAAAACGTAGACCGTAGATAAATTAAAAAAATATATTTATATACAAACTTATAACATAACATCATCTAATCAAATGTCTCATTATCATTCGTTATTTGAAAATTCCTTGCAAAACTGTCAATACAAAACAATATTTCAATTCAGAAACAGTTCTTGCTTTGGGCCAGGACCTAAGTTACTGTTCGAGAATGGTTATGGAACCACTCTCAAAAAAAATCAAAACAGAATGTACGGGTTAGGAACTAGTTATGGTGAAACCAAAACACGAATGCTCCAAAGGTTCTGGAGCAGTTACGAAGGTGAACCAAAACAAAGCTAAAGATTTGAAGAAAATCAATACTGGTTACAAATTTTACATATTGTAGAAGACACCATTTTAACAGAAATGGAACAATGCGAGAACACGAGACCGATGCAAGCGACAGCGACAGACGACCGATGCACTTACGTTTACGTGTTAAAAGTGCTGACGTTGTCTCTTGCATCGGCCGCTCGATCCCAAGTGAGCTTAATTTAATTCATTCAGACGTAAAAGAGGCCGTTTTCGGTCGCCTTACGTGGTCGCTTGCCTCTGACTCGTGGCTCGGTCTAGAAATCCCAAATGGTACCTTAAGAAGTACAACGGCCTCGTAGACAGGATCGATATTTCGTAGAGGTTTGAGGTTGTGTGTTTGACGATTTTAAAACGTTAGTTTGTTTACAGATTAGTCTTGTGTGTTTTACATAAATAATCCAAAACTATACCTCCTAAAAAAACCTATTGGTGTTAAACGATTCGAGTTTTAATTATTATTATTATTGTAATCCCTAATGTCCCTCATCTGACTGCAAAAAGGGACACGTGTTTATTGTTTACTATTTGTAGTTGGGTACAGAGGAGGGGGTGATGAGCATGTACTATGTCCCGGTGTTGGCAGCTGTCGCGTGACCTGTCAAATTCAAAGTTCCTTTTTTGCTGGCAATGAGATATATACTTTTAGACGTCCATAACAATAAAAAAATCCCTTTACATTTTATGTTATTCAGTTTTGCTACTGTGTAGAGATTTCGATCATGTGACCGGATATTTGGGAAATTCGGGATATAGCTTATTATAGCTCTGAATATTGGATGATATCGCAAATATTTTTTGTGTAGGCGAAAGGCTTAATGTAAAACAAAATGTAGCCAGGCGAAAAAAATCTGTCTTTTGAAATAGGTATAGAATCGGAACCAAATGTTAAAAAGTAATTTAATAATTATCTCAAAATGTTTGCATGACTCTCATCTAAGAGTATTGCTCTCTAAGCATTTTTGTTCAGGATTTTACCCCATTCGCCGTAAATTATATTTTGATATTATTTTTGAAATACGGGATAAATAAAGGCTCAGTATGATGAAGACCAACAGTCACAAACATGTAGGTACTTATCTACGGTTTGTCTTTCTTGTTTGCGGAATATGCCCAATATTAATTTTTTTTTTTTTATTAGACGACGGGACTCATCGCGCCGACCGCAGATTGGCAAGCTTACCCTATCCAACGGAGCGGGAACTGGCAAGTTTGGCGCGTGGAGTGCCGTTCCACGCGCCGTTGGATCCCGGCTTAATAAGCAAAATCTAAGGGTTGAAAATAATTTTCAATTTTTGCTGTTTTTCTCTTGTTATAAGTCAATGCCTGTTGAGGTATAAGCCAAAGGAGTAGTTGCTCGTAATATGTGACCCGAACATTTATTAAGTTAAATAATATTTATTTTATTATTTACTTCTTATATTCTACCCCCCTACCAAGAGTACTAATTTAATTATTTTTATTATTTAAATGAAACCTAGTTTGCAAGTTTTTGGCCAAGTACATCAGTTTTTGGCCAAGTACATCAGTTTTTGATCCACTGTGCGCCGCAACGCTCTTATGACTAACTGGTCGTGTCATGAAAAACGTGGTGACTGTCGGATGAATGCATTATTAATGACTACGAACTGCTATAAATAGTTCACTAACCTTTTTATATCGGGGCTTAGATGTTTTTTCGGTCGAAAATGACCTAAACTTTAAAGGGCTGTAACGATTTACCCTTTTGTTACTTTGCTATATAAATATTTACGAGGACGTGCTCATATTTTATGTTTTTTTTGTATAGAAGATTTTGGGTTTTCTCCAAAGTATATTTAGTAAAAAAATATTACCCTATATCAAAAAAATTGCAATGTCGGAAAGCCCTTCCCTATTCGACCTTTGCAGGGTTATTGTCGATAATATCCTTTCATCATTGTCTAGTTTGGTCCTTTTTATTAGACCCGAAAGCCTAATAGGTAGCCATTTTCCAACATGTGTGTACTTGGTTTTTCTTCTTCAATTATTTATAACTCCTTCATTTGAAAATCGATAATTTAGTACATATTGGCAATAGGGATAGTAGTCATATGTCAAAAGATATTAATATTTTTTTTTAATTTTAATAAATGCGACAAACATTGTCAATTAGTCTGTTAACCATCTAATATCTTCTACGTCGTTATTCATTAACTAATGGTTGAAACAAAAATGGATTAATATACACTAGTGGAAAAAATTAAGGGATCAAAAAAAAAATCTCGATTTTTGCGATTTTTCGAGTGGTTGTATCTTTGGTAAAAATGGCCGTACGTGAATGAAAAAAAAAAAAAAGGTATTACTTTAGTTTATGGATCTTATGATAAAAAATTTTCTAACCAACAATTAGCACAAAAGCCTGATAAATATCATAGATAGAAAATTAAAATTTTTTTTTTTTTTTATTTTTAGTATACGGAATTTTGTCGACATAACCACTATATGCAATGGATAGGTGGTTCAGTTAGCTTCAATTCCTTTTTTTTATGGCCTCGAGATGACCTTTCCTTGCCAAGTTCAGAAAATGAACGAAAATGCGTCATTTCCTCTTCTCTAGTCAATATCTCAGGAACCAATGGCCGCTCAGGAAATAGAAGGGGGGTTTCGGAAACTTCGATTCATTCTTTACAAGGTTTTGGCATGTTCTTTCATGAGAAATTTTTTTTTCATCCTTAGCATGACTTTGAAGAATTTCGGAAAACAGTTCTTTTTGAGGTTTTTTAGAAAATAATGTTGAGTGTGCATCTTACAGGCCACTGTTCCCCCGAAAGCCCTACAAAATTTTAACCTGATCTATCAAGCCGTTTCATTGTTTCATGCGAGTGAATTTTTGAAGTAATTGAAGGATCGCGTTTTTCTATCCATGATATTCATCAGGATTTTGTGCTAATTGTCGGTTGGACATTTTTTTTATCGCAAGATCCATAAACTAGGTACTTCACTTCAAATTGCTTTTTTTTCATTCACGTACGACCATTTTTACCAAAGATACAGCCTTTCAAAAAATCGCAGAAATCGAGATTTTTTTTTGATCCCTTTATTTTTTCCACTAGTGTATGATATATCACTGAATGGACAACGTATTTTTTATATTGCAAGAAGTGTAACAGTCAATAGGGATTACGTCATCAGGTGGAAATAATTATAAAATTTTTCATATCAATAAGGAAAAACTTCTTCGAGAAGGACGTTTACTACTTGTATAGACATTAATTTGTGTAGCTAGGATATAAGTAACACGCTGCATTAATTTAACTCATTAAATAATTAAATTAAATCTATATGGGATCACCAAAAACTTGTATATTATATCATAAGGAAACTTGATCATTTTGATAATTTTAATAATTTTATATATAAATTTAAGAAAATGAACGAAATAATATTTTTAAGGTTTATTAAAGAATGTTAAAATGTGACAAATGAATACTTAATTTAGAAATAAAACAAAACCAATCATGTTTGCTATTATTGCGAAGAACTAGTTTTAGCTGCAGACTCAGTAACATTCTTTAACAAGAATTGTGTTTATAATTATATAAATAAACTTTATTTCGCTTTGGAGAAGTACACCACGGACTTCCAGGTGGAAATGTTAGCCATAACTTCCTGAGTATAGAAAAATCTTTTAAGAAAATACTTAAATTGTGATTTATGCTTTAGTCACACAGTCAAAACAGATTTGTACACACACTGACTTCTTTCGGAATCACTTCGCGAGCCGTTTTGGACTGCCTAAATCCTCTTTCAGGATTGTGTACATACCTTTTCCTAAATTTATATTTCGTCACGTGCATCAGACACTTGCCATCCTATTGTCAACCTTAATTTTGTGGCAATTTTTTTGAAAGGTAAAGATTAAACTCACTCCACCAACTAGAGTTGCCAGGAGTTGAATTGTTTATATCAACATACATTATTCTGATTTTATATTATTTATCAATATAAATGTCAATATTCAACTCTACAATTTATTTATTTTATCGATTGAATTCTCATAACCTACAAGCAACTAATAGGCATCGTTCATATATGTACGATGCCATGGGTACATAATGACTTTACGGGACACGGAGAAACATATTAATTTTCCAGAAGGGGATCGAGTAACCGTTTTACAGCGCTGAACTTTCGTAAATACTCGTCACAATATATTGATCAGAGAGATATTTTTGGAAGAATGGTCTAATCAGAATGGGATACGTCCAAGATAATAATTAAGGGCTATTAAAGTAAACTTAGGTCATTAATAAAAACATTAAAAAGAAATAATATCAGAGTGGCCAAAAACTGTCTCATGTTAAAAAAGACCGACTACTTGTGTGCAGGTTTTTTGACATCGCAGGATGTTAGAGATGCCTAATAGAAACAGTGCTAACATTGCCCACGGTCCGTGGACTGAAACGGTGGCCTCGTCAGGTTGCTAGGGACGGAGTTGTAACCTCACAAAATGGAAAATCTAAATGACAGAAAATATTGTGCCTGCAGTTCATGCATAAAATTAATTTTTTTAAAACATATTTTATTATTATTTAGTGGTGTTTATATTTTTATTTTTGGAGTATTTTCCATAGTTTTTAAAATATTGATATGACATTCGGATGCCAATCATAGGGACTGAATATACAGCGAAATTAAAAGCTAATGGTAAGATTTTAGAATATTATTCTGCAATTATCATTCACAATTAAATTAATTACAGCTTTGTCCACCTTACATTTAAAAGTAGATGAGATGGTTTCAAGTTGAAAGACTTTATTAACGTACACTATTAAAAAAAAGGGTTTGCTACAGGAAGTTTTTAGTAAAAATTAGTTAAAAATAATTTTAAAGAAGAAAATAAGGGCCTGTTGGAGCCGAGAAGAAATTTCTAAAGCATTCACGATAAGATCCATTGTTGGAGATTTCAACTATATAAAAGTGCGCTACTAAAATAAATTTAAGATGTGGTCTTTTGGATGATGTGCGAGTGATGGGCATTTCTGTAATGGACAGAGTCGGTTCCAGGCGATTACACGACAGTACATTATACTGTTCATAAATAAAATAACTAGGAAATGACAAAATATATTTTTTCTACGATCCCTATTCAAAGTTTACTTTTGCGCTTCGAAATACAACCGCAAAGTTGACGTTTTCCACGAACTGACAGCTTTGTCGCTCGCGGAGAGGCTAACTTGACAGCTTGTTGCTCACCTAATTTAAATCAGATATAATATTTCTTTTTAATAAATGATTCTGAAGTTATTTGTACGTAGTTTGACGTTTTTTTGTTTTATTATCCAAGTTAACATTGACTTTGAATATCAACTCCGTTTTTCATTATTAATAATCTGCTTTTAAATTTAGGGTGGACAAAGCTGCAATTAATTTAACAATTAACCTTTAATTTCAGTTTAGGTGCAGTCCCTTTTTTTACTACTAACATGAGAAATCACCATTATTTACTCCATTCCTCTAATGAGAAGTAATATTTCTATCCCTAGGTAAATAATGATAATAAAAAAAACCTAGGTAAATAATGAAACTAAATTTCATTAGTTTCATTTTGTTAATTTGACAACTAAACTCCCAGACTACTTGATATTTTGAAATATTTGAAAAATAAGTAGGAAATAACTAAAGCTGGGTTTATTAAAATCTAATCAAATCAAATATGATAATATATATCAGTGTTAATAGTAAAAATATATATTAACTAGGAAATTCAACACCGGCTTTAAAAATTATTAATTAATAACAATAAATCCATGTCATTAAAATATCAAAAATGCAATGGGATATTTCCTAGAATCATACCAAAATTTGACACATGCCAAATTTTTACATAAATAAAGCCAGTCTGATTAGAAACACGCTCCAGTCTGCTTGATATTTCGAAATATTTAACAAATTGTTAGGAAATTACTTATGTCAAAATTAAAATTGCTAATACATTAATGTTAGTAGTAAAAAAATTCTATATATAGCTCGGCTGAGAAAGCTATTATTTACCTCGCACATTATATCCCTCGGCGCTACGCGCCTCAGGATATAAAAGTGCTCGGTAAATAATAGCTCACTTCTCATCCTAGGTATATAATGTACTATTCTTCATGAGTTTTCAAATTATTTCAGTGTATAAACAAAAAATGGTCCGAGTTAGGCTCGGAGGCCCTACCCTAACCCAAAATGTTTAAAATAAACTAAATAAACCATTCACACAATAATATTTCTCTTTATATTTCAAATAAAAAGTAGGTAATTCATTTGAAATTTTATAAAAACCATTACATGATTTGTTCTTGCTTTTTTTTAGCTAGTCTATCAGAAATTCAACCTACCGATATTCCAAAAACTCCTAACACTAGAAAATATAAACACCACTAAATAACAATAAAAATAAAACTAATGTACGAACCTAAGTAGAATATTTTCTGTCAACACGCTTTTTCATTCGGTGACGTCACTCTGTCTTTGGTAATGGGGATGAGATCAACGTAGTGTCTACGAACCGTGAACCTTGCCAAGGAGTAACGGTTTATTTTGATTCTCAACCAAAGACATTACAATTGATTGCAGGACCTGGGGTTTAATGCATGGGTAGTACAAGATGGCGTGCTCGGCTCCCTATTTCTATTAAATTCATTACCATTGTGGTCAATAATTGATTTATAAAAAAGTTTACAGCAGTGGCGGCTTGAGACCAAAATATTGGGGGAGCACAATGACAGAATATAGATCTCAGTGCAAATTTAGGCAATAAACTTTCTGTGTTTATAATATACCTTCCTAAATTTTTTTTATCTAAATCTGTACTGAGATCTATGTTCTGTTATTGTAAACCTCCAATATTTTGGTGACCAGCCGCCACTGCTTTAAAGAAGGTACCTTGTCATAAAAGCACGGAAATTTCTTCGGAAACCTTTAATCCAATATCCTGTTTCCTGGATTAACAACTTCAGGTGTGAAACAAGAGTGTTATTTTGTAACTGCCTAGTCGGGAAAATAAATGATATTCGGGAAGAACGAGTGACTGTTCTCTTCGAGAAACCCGGAAAACTACTTTCCGCTGTGGTGTGATTATTTTTTTTCACATTAAGTAAACATCCTCTAATAAAAGAAACAGAATATAAAATTTTATTTTAGTCAAAACATTAACAATGTTTGAGTGGCAGCTGCAAATACTACCATTGTTTAGATAAACTTTCAATATGGTGTCTCGAATAGGAAAAACGTTACAGTATCAAGTAGTCGCTATTTTCTTGGGTATTCCTACTATTACTAGTAAATAAATAGATGCCCTTATTGTTGTGTCTCCAGTTCTATTTATACCGCTTCCGTAAAACCATTATTTTATCTTACTTGTACCAAAAATGTAAATTGTCGTATACAAATAGTTTAGCGCTTAGCTCGAGATCCTACGATATAAAGTTGAAAATATTTTAGTTCGTACACAACGGTATATCACTGTCTAGACCTCTAGACTAATTGTCTCTGAGTAATAGAATAGTAGCGGAAGCCTTTATCTCTCGATTATTCTTTTTAAATAATTTAGGTGAGTGTATGAAGGCGTTGTCGGATTGTACCCAAGGTTGTACATATTCGTTCCTTCATTAATAACTAAGAAATATTTTAAAGAGGGGGCACTAGCAGTAATTATTTTCTTAAATTCAATATCGTCTTCGTTAATTGTTAATGGCCTATATAGTTTTGTAAAACTTTTTTAATAATAATTTTTAATCATATTTGACGTGTGAAACCAATAATTATTTTACTAAATTTATGACCATAGTACTGGAACTCGTAATGAAAAAGGAGACATTTATAAAAATGTTGGTAGTTTTTAACTAAATCTTTATATGAATATTTAATATAATGACTTCTAAGACTTTTCGCTATAACTATATTATAGATTTTGTTATTTGGCTGTAAAACTTTTTGTAGAAAAAAAAATGAGAAAAGTGATAAATATGATTTATTATTTTATGACAGCGATAATAAAAAATGCTTTAAAGACAAAACTAATAGCGTGTGAGCTCCTCGCCGAACTTCAACGTCGAGGCATACTTGCAATAAAATTTGGAATTAATTATTTTCCTAGCTGTTTCCATTTATCCATGAGAACGTCCTCGAGATGTTGTCTTAAGGGGCTGATCGATCAAGCGCTTTCCAAGTGTATCCTAAAACCGGATCACCTCTCTGGCATAACTTGAATATTGTGAGCAATAAGACACTTTTGTACTATCATGGCAAAGTGCGGACTCGCATTATCATGTTAAAAGATACATTCTGGACTCATATTTTCAGCGAATGGTACAATATGTGGCTCAATTATTTCGTTGATGTACTTCTGTGCAGTTATCGATCCTAGCCCCACAACTACAAGTGCGGTCATTTAAAGTTATCCCACCCCAAATCATAATTGAGCCACCTCCAAATGTCTGCCTTTCTTGAACTGTGCAATCCAAAAAGCGCTCCCAAAGACTCGGCTGGAGCCATTCGACAGCTCAACGGTAAAGGATACCTGTGTTCAACGGGAGCCATGAGAATGATTTCAACAGCAGCTCTAGAAATCATGCTAAACCTAATACCACTACATATATTCATTCATGGCGAAGCCATGTCTGTTAGACACAGACTGCACAAAGGTCCATCACCCATCATGAGGAGTTTGCATGGACGTAACTACAGTGAGATATTTAAAGATTTGAAGTACGACCAAATAATGGGAATGCCTTCAGATGAAATGCACCAAAGTATAGCTTTAAGAAGCAATATAAAGTATACCAGACAGGGAATCGTGGACGCAGAATTCACCTGGTATACAGACGGCTCCAAAACCCATGAAGTTTCAGAAGTAGGTATATATAGTACCAAGCCTAAAACAAGAACCTCACAGAGCTTAGGCAAACATGTGACAGTATTCCAGGCAGAATTAGCAACAATACAACCCTGCACAAAAAGGTATTAAGACATAAGGTAAATGGAAAAACCATTGTGTGGGACTGTTTGGAAGTCCTAACAAAGCTAGGACCAGACCACAGAGGATATAAGAGCAACGAAGAGGCTGATTTACTAGCTCGAGAAAGAGCCTCAATGGCTCATATTGGTTCAAGACCCTTCTGTGATGTCACAAAGACAGCTATCAGAACATGCACAAAGCAGTGGATGTTTAAAAAAACTCAGGAGTTATGGAAAAATTCACCAGGACAGAGACAGGCCAAGGAGTTCTTAAAAGGACCATCGCCTAAACTCACCGAGCATCTAGTAAGCCATAATAGGAAAAATACTAGAGTACTAGTAGGTCTATTAACAAGGCATTGTAGACTTAGCAAACATATGTATAATATCGGCCTGACAGAAGAGACATTAAGCCGATTTTGTCAGGATGAGGAGGAAATGCAGTACACGCACTGTGCTACTGCAAAAGACTGAGATTCCTTACAATTGGAGAAGAAAGACCAAGGGCAACTAGCTAAGCTGAGGAACTACTTCTTAGTCTATGGAATCTACTTAAAGGATATCCACAACAGATCTAAAAGGTCGAGGTGAGGGAGGCCACATGGCCCACAGTCCTAATTAAATATAATCTAATCTAAACATCACATTACTTCATTGTTCTATGGTCCAATTAATGTGTTCTTCTACAAACAAGTGCCTGGATCTATGATGTATAGGACTCAAAGAATGTACTATAGCTGGTCTTCTTGCATTCATCCTACGTTCGTGAAGTCGATTACGTACAGTTAGAGTACTTACTCTTCTATTAGTCGCTTCTACCAACTCATTTGGTACTATTTGGGTGTTTGAGAAGTACTTCGACGTTCCCTAACTACTCAAAGTTTAAAGTCGATCTTGTCTAGTTGTAGTCGCCCTTCGAAGTAGATAAGGTTGTCTATTAACAATTTGATAAATTTCGTCTTATCCAGGCTCTATTTATCCCAGCACAACTAAGATTTAACAGTTCTGCAACATGCCGACAGAAGTTCAAAAACCGAATAAATGTGTGATTCCAAATGTACCATGTTTTGCTTTTTCATCGAATAGAAGAAGAAGAAGAAGAAGAAGAAGAAGAAGAAGAAGAAGAAGAAGAAGAAGAAGAAGAAGAAGAAGAAGAAGAAGAAGAAAGAAGAAGAAGAAGAAGAAGAAGAAGAAGAAGAAGAAGAAGAAGAAGAAGAAGAAGAAGAAGAAGAAGAAGAAGAAGAAGAAGAAGAAGAAGTAGAAGAAGAAGAAGAAGAAGAAGAAGAAGATAAACGACGATAAGAACATTTTTCATTTTTTTATTTATGAAAACTATTTGTGTCTATACATTTTTAAGTTTCTACTAAATTCAGTAAAGAAATTGTACTAAATTAAATTAAATCTTTTTCGTTTTGATTAGTGTATTTATGTGGAATTGATTCTCTTGACTTTATATTAACTTAATACTCTCGTGGTTTTTCCTTAATGAAAAGGGAATATGGTGAGTTTAGAAAACTTTTTGTATTTTTTTACCTTGCTATCTTTCTTGTCTTTGTCAACGTTTTACTTTTTAACAAGTTCGTTAACTTTGTGCTATTAAAAAAAACTATATTTAAACTATTTGGAGCAAGAACTATCCTTTTATGTTGAAAGAATTATCCTTTCACGACTCTTACTTTGACAATGACTAATCTGAAAAGATTTGAAACATTCGAAAAACGCTTGCTAAGGATAATGAAGTAAAATGTTGTATCCAAAGTAGGATTTTGCGCTTCGAAATACTACCGCAAAGTTGACATTTTCCGCTCGCCGAGTGGAAAACTTGACAGCTTTGTTGCTCGCCTAATTTAAATTAGATAAAATATAATATTTATTTTTAATAAAAGATTTTTAAGTCATTTGTACGTAGTTTGATGTTTTTTGATTTATTATCCAAGTTAACATTGACTTTAAAATATTAACTCCTTTTTTCATGAATAACGTAGACATAGGCAATAATATTATACACTACTTACAACAAATTTTTAATTTTTATATCTATTTCTTAAAATAATGTGATCGTAGAAAAAATCTTGTGTGCATTTTGAGTGAAAAGTTCGTTGCCGCTTTCGAGAGGTTGCAGCGCTCGCTACGCGTCGCACGTGCAACTTTCTGTCTCAAGGGCAAAGTATCACTTTTCGCTCTTAAGGAGGTCCTTTCGCCACCAATGTTAAATAAAAAATATTACATTATGACTAAAATTAATTTTTTTTCTAATAGTTGAAGTCCTTATTTATCTAATAGTGAACTTTTAACTATACCTTACCGTGCAAATTTGTGGGAATTTTTTTTTAAAATATGAGTATTTGTACAGTGTCTTACGAGAAAGTAAGACCTCAACAACAATTCTCGAATTATACTATTATTTATTGATTAGATGGAGTAGAAAAAACTATAAATAAGGTTTTTGAAATATTTAGGTTCTGTTTTTTACAATAAAATATATAGGTTACCGTGGAATTTATTGAGAAATAAATATTAAAAACTAACAAAAAATTTTCAACTAGGTTACTTGAAATTTTGTTTTAATAATTTCTCAATACATTCCACGGTAACCTATATATTTTATTGTAAAAAACAAAACCTAAATATTTCAAAAACCTTATTTTTAGTTTTTTTCTACTCCATCTAATCAATAGATAATAGTATACTTGATTATAATTCGAAAATTGTTGTTGAGGTCTTACTTTCTCGTAAGACACTGTACAAATACTCACATTAAAAAAAAAAAAAATTCTCAAAAATTTACACGGTAAGGTATAGTTAAAAGTTCACTATTAGATAAATAAGGACTTCAACTATTAGAAAAAAATTAATTTTAGTCATAATCTAATATTTTTTATTTAACATTGGCGAAAGGACCTCCTTAATACACAAATAGCTATTTCGGGATTTAACTATAATTTCAGTTTCGCAATTTATAGGATATATTATAGGATTGTGTTTGTTTCGTACTTACAACATTGAAGAAAGAACTTGAATGATGAAAACTGGACAAGCCAATAAAACGTGAAATAACTTTTACGAAGATTGATAAGACGTTGTTACAATACATTTGATGTTTTAAAAGAGTCTCTCTCGTATGAAGGGAAAAAATGTCTCGGTTTATACGTTACTGGAAAAAGCGCAATTGGATAACGTTTATCAAAAATTGAAGCAAATTAAATTAGCACGACCGCCGGTCTTACATCATGATGAGTCATAAACAGTTATTCATGTATGGAATTGGCGATTTTAAATGCATTGGAAGTTTAGAGCATTTACGACTAGAGTTGTCATTCAATTTACATTGTTATGTATAAAGGGAGTTCTGATTGGGGGAAGAGTATAGACACACCAAGTTCAGAAACGTACCGTTTGAAAGGGTTCCTATTTAATAAAATGTTTAACATTTATATGCACTTCAATATCACAATCATGTATTAATCTAGATAAGGATTAATTCATTCTCGTGATTTAGAGAAACAATTTATTAGCTTTTTTATTTTTTATGCTAAGCTTTCGTTATACTTTGTATTACTAATCAGACATTTAGGATTAAAAACTTTATAAGATTGTTTTTTTATTTCAATGATTTTTACTGTTATAGGTATTGAATCAGTATTGATTATCGGAATTAAAACAGCACAATATTTTGAACATTTGTTGTGAATTTTCGAACAGAGCTTTGAAACTTATACCTACCTACTTAGTCATCTTGATCACTAAAGGCAGGCAGCTAATGCGAGCGAAACTAAGTTAAGTGAAGATAAGTTTTCTACAAATCAGCTACTACACTTTTGAATGGAAGCAAAAATATTATTTTCGACTAGTATTACGGTACATCATTAATATTACGTATTTTAATAAAATACAACTATTTTATAATGTAATGCGAGCCATTTTCGACCAGTTCGGTAATGTTCTAACGCCTTAAGTTCATCTCTGCCTTATTTGGGTCTTTTACGCCCTCTACTTTTCCCGTTACCAAGAATATTCAATGAAACAAAGTCATCGATTTTGGTGGTGTCGCCAATTCTTTCGAAAAATGTCTAGACCACTCTAGAATAGCCACGTTTGTATATAAATAAGACTGTTAGCCATTTGAGGAGAGTTCAAGTTTAAAATTCGATATGAACAAATTAATAGTATTGATATAAATTAGAAGGTATATAAGTAAATGTGATATAAATTAGTATATGATATTATAAAACAAATTAGCATATTAGTGTAAGTAAATAAATTAAATAATTAAACGATAGGTGACAGGGTAAGACTAGATCTAACCCAAAAAGAAAGGTGGGCCAGGATGGTCTCTTACA